>PVIU01003826.1:102631-137773 GCA_004026605.1 Ondatra zibethicus | reverse complement strand
ACACCACCACCACTACCATCAACACCACCACCACCACCATCAACAACACCACCACCACCATCAACAACACCAACACCACTACCATCAACACCACCACCACTACCATCAACACCACCACCACTACCATCAACACCACCACCAACAACGACAACAACAAAACCGCCCAGATTTGGCCCTTCCTAGTGGCCCTGGAAGAGCTGCTCTTTTGTCTCTGTGCGCCATACAACAGACCAACTTGGCAGCCTCAGTCTCAATCTTTCTCCTTTACGCAACTCTTTAAGGGGATTTCCATGGGCAAAAGGTCCTAAATGCCTCCCAACAGTCAGTCCTGCTTCTCTCTCCAGCCCCACTGCCCTCCTGGAGGGACCTGAGGCCTCTGGACGAGCGTGTGTGGGGGGGGGGGATGTGAAGGTTTCCTAGCTGTAGGGCAAAAGATGGACACTCCCATCCCCTTCCCACAGAGAAATGCCAATGCCACACTCCCCTTGGCTGCATCCTGGCCACAGACTGCCCCCAACCGGCCTCAAGAACTCATCTCTTCTAGTTAGGCTGCCTGGAGACTAGGCACTGGAGGCCGGGCTTGATCTCGAGGCCCCGAAGTTGGAAAGAGCCTCAGAGGCCGATTGCCAGCTGTTGGGGATTCCCGTCGCCCCAGCTTCCTAGCTCCCCCGGGCCAGAGACAAGAGGTGGTCCCCATAGGCTCTTTTCCCACAAACATCCCAACTTCTCTGGTAGAAGTGTTTCTCCAGAACTTGTACCCACAGTGATCCCAGAGTCCTTCGGACGCCCCTCCTCATCATGCCTCAGATAATCAAACCCTCCTCTGCCCTCCCATCCTGGGTACCGGAATAGAAGCACTGAACTTCTACTCCTGGGACTAGGAGCGGCCACAGCCGCTGCTGCCACTCAGGATAGGGGAGGGGCTGCAAGGAGAGGAGGACCCAGTGGGGGAGGGGATTCGAGTTCCTCCCCCGACTTCTTTTCTTCGGAGCTTCGTACCATCACAGGGCAATCTCCGGAGTCAGGGCCTTGGGGCTCCAGGCACAAAAACTCAGTACAGGGTCAGCACCCTAATTTCTCTTTTAGCTAGGCTCAGCATCTCTTTTCAACTGGGTGTCTGCCCCCTCCCACCCCTAACTCCTCTAAGTAGAATGTCTCTACAGGGTGACCCAGCATTCCAACCTTATTGGGGTCAAAAGGGCTTCCGGCCAAGCTTGAGATCCCCACCCCCACCCCTAGGTCCCAGGCGGACTCCTCTGGGCCTCCCAGCTGCTGGCCCTTTGCAATTCTTTCTCCTGGCACCTCCCCAAGCCCCGGCCAGATTTAGCTCCCTTAATCTTCCCTGAAATCCAATCCTGCCATTTCCTGAGCACACACTGCACTTCCCAAATGGCCTGTCACTGGAGAGGGTCCCGGCCATGGAGGCCTCAGCTCTTAGTTGGACAGAAGCAACCCCACTTCCAATCCTGGCCCTTCAGTTGAACCCCTCTTCTTTGCACCCCGAATTAGCAACGTTTCCAATATACACCGAGCTAAAATATTACCGACGCAAGACCGTGTATGTGGAAGTGACTTTGAGGAGGCCCTGATAAATTTTGTCTATGTAAGTTTCTGCTAGCCACCACTGGCCTCACAGAGCCAAGGGTAGCTTGTTTGAATGGCCCGCCTCAAAGCCTTGCTCTTGCTGTCCCTCTCCCTGGGGCATGTTTACTCTTCTACCATGGAACTGTCTCCTCTCCCCCTTCAAGGCTAGCCACAGCCTGATCATTCAGTTTTTCTCTTCTGGGAGCCCAAACCTAGAACCACTGGAGACTCTCACCTCAGCTCCTCCTCCTCCTGTGTTACCTTGGGTGTGTTGCTACCCTCTCTGGATCTTCAGTAAATAGGATCATCCATTGTAACCCTTAGCTTAGAGCCATGAAGAATAGCGGAGAAGTTTCATGCAAGGCTCTGGGTAAATGACACGTGCTATCTAGGCACTGACTGAAGGGCTGGGTATAAGGCTCGGTGGGAGAGGGCTGGACTAGCATCCACAAGGCCTGGGGCATCCTTCCCAGCACTGCCAAGCAACAGCATGTTCACTATAGTCTGGCTTCTGAGCAATTGTAGCAAGTGTTCAATGAAAACACCATTTCCTGCCTTGTATCTCCCAGTCTTTCTTTCTTCCATGTTAAGATACCATAGATGGTGAGACAGTTCATTTATTTAATAACATCATTTCTGGAGGAAACAGAAACATTACCATATGAAATGTACAAACCGTCAGTCACCCATCTTCTGGTTTCAGAATGTGTGAATTGTGCTGGAATGAAATGTCTGTGTGGCACCTCTGCTTATCCAGAGAGCCCCTGCCCCAGTTTCCTTGCACTCATTTGTTATTTACTGTTGGTGCTTACAGGCTGGGATTCAAGTCCTTTCTCCCAAATGTTGTTTTTTTGTTTTGTTTAATTTTAGCTGAGTGGCCTGAGGTAAGAGCATTGATTTCCTTATGCCTCGGTTTTTCCTTAAGCAATTCACAACTGTAGTGAGTATTAAACAAAGTATATGTGTATATTTATACAGCACTGAATTGGATATTCAACACACGGGAGCTATTATTATTGTAACGATTTTGAAACGTTTGTTGAATTCAATCAGTTTTCCAAAGATGTGGGAGGGGGAGTTTTGGTAGTCCATGGTCCAGATGCCCTCCAGTGGTCATAATGAGGAATTGCAGTCTTCCTGTTGGCTTTGGGACACCCTTTCCCTAACTGGTCCAGAAATCCATTAAATCGCCCACACCCACGCCAGGCTCATCCAATCCTCCTGGAATTCTTCACATCACCCTTCCTTTTAAGGAGACCTTAGGGATTTCTAAAAGAGCACTTAATAATATCAAAGACTATGAGGCAAGGTTTAGCATTGGAAGGCTAACCTAGACACATTGTCTCAAAGTCCCAAGGAGTCCCAAGAAAAGATATATTGTGTTAATCCCAAAGATGGGAGGGGAAAGACCACTGACCCAACTCATTGGTCAAATTAATTACAGCAGGAAATTAATTAAAATAAGCTTTTTAATTCGTGTACATGGGCTGCCTCTCCCTAAGGTGGGGTTTGAGCATCGGATGTGAGGAAGATAAGATTTTTTTAGAGTTCAGGGGTGTGGTGGGGTTCCCAATGGAGGACTTGGTGGGCAAAATAGGTGGGATTACAAGAGCAAAGCATAACATGTCAAGTTAGTTATAACGACCTCCTGAAACAAAGACGTGATTGCAAGGTGGTCCTAACAACAGGTGGTCATAACAAGGTAGCCATAACAACCCTTTTGAAACAAAGGTAGGTTTGCAAGACGGTTAATAATTTTTTGAAACAAAGACATGATTGCCATTCCTGGAACAGGCAGTACAGAACCATTTGTAGTCAAGGATACGGGTAAGGCATAGCCCAATTCTTTAAAAACAGAGGTTTAAACATAAATAGGAAGGAACTTAGTTTGTCTTTATTATAAAATGGCTTTTAAGCCTAAGATGAAGGCAGACTGGTTCTTCAGTTGGTGGAATGCTAGGAGCAGAGTGCCAGACAGTGACCCAGACCCTGTGGGATCTGGCCTATAAAAAGTCCTTTGTGCTGCCGTCTCCAAATGATAACACCTAGCCCAGGACAGGGTTGGCCTGTTTCAAGACTCCACATCTGTGGTTTAAAATATCCATCCTCTGTTCACTGGGGCGCTCTTTCCTTCCTTCATTTATCCATGCATCGATATGGATTGAACACTGGATATACTGTACCAAGCCTCATGTTCTAAGTGCTAGGGGTTAGAAAGATCGATTTAACATGGATACAAACACAGCGACCAAGAGTTGTTCACAAAGTCTCAGGCAGACACCACATGGTGAGCTAATCCTTGTATTCGAGTGTTTACAGTGTCTATGCTGACTTGGGGGAGGTAGGAAGCCGCGCCAGAAGCAGAAAAGTGAGCATCACATTGGATTCAGCTGCCGGATTATCCTGGCCAGAACATGCCCTAGGCTGGGGTAGAGCCTGTCTTCCTCCTCCAGGGTCACCCTGCTCCCTGAAGATGCCTCCCTCACCTCAAACAGACTCCCATTTCTAAGGGCACGTTTTCTGCCATGGCCCTTACCCAAGCTCAGAGCTGGCAGCCAGGAAGGAGCAAGGTTTTTTGTTTGTTTACATTTTGAGGAAGGATCTTGCTCAAACTGGCCTGATCAACCTCTGCTTCAGCCGCCCTAGGATTCCGGGTGGGCTGTCATGCTCAGCTTGGAGCACCACCTTTTTAAAACCTACCCTTGTATGGATGGCCTGGCTAGGGACTTCATTACCAGTACTTAGCATCCAAACACAGCTCCCCATTTCTAGCCAGATCCCCTTCAGGGATGATGGAAGGAAAGCTGCAGGTGCTTCTGGGTCTGTCCTTCTGGATGATAGCTGGAGGAAGACAGAGCTGGTGAGTGTGTGTCACTGGGGAATTCAGCCTCCTGAAACTGCTCTTTCCTTCTGGAAACTTCCTCAATGTCCTCCCTACCCCTTTGCTGGCCCCTAGCTAGCTGGTGCATTTCCTCAGAACCCTTGGCAACTTTGACAGCACAGTCCATGGCTCCCCGTGGGATCATCTCAAATGCCAGACCAGTGCCGCCACACAGACCAAGTTTAAATCTCCTCGGAGCCACATTTTAAAAGAATATTCAATAAACAGATGGAATTACTCTTTTTTTGTTGTTTTGTTTTGAGACAAGGTTTCTTTGTGTAGCTTTGTAGCCTGTTGTGGAACTTGCTCTGTAGACCAGGCTGGCCTCGAACTCAGAGATCCACCTGCCTCTGCCTCCCAAGTGCTGGGATTGAAGGCGTGCACCACCACCGCCCAGCTGGAATTAATCTTAATAGCAATATACTTAAATAGGATTTTGCCACGTGATCAGCATTTTGACTGGGGCTATTTTATGTATTTTGTTTCTGAGCTGACCTGTACATTGTTTTCTACCGCAGTATCTCTCATTGCGCAAAGTGCTTGAGTGCATAGATCCTTCTCAAGAGCTCAGTAGCCACATGTAACCGCTGCATTGGGCAGTGAGGTTCTAGAACCTTCTTTGCTACTTGGCATGCACAGTTTTACACATGTAGTTCATCATCTCATCTCCAGGTATCTTGTCCCCTTAGGGAGATTAGAAGCCCCCTTGGGACAAACTCCTATTTCATTCATCCGTTTATCTCCCATGACACCTAAAAACTGTGCTCCACATTCAGAAGGCGCCCTAAGCATGTTTGTTGATGGGAGTAAGCGCTGGGGATTGATTTTTGTGGTTTGGTTATGGCTGTAAATGGTGTTTTATAGATTGCTGCTATAGAAGCACCCTGCTGCAATCTTAGCAGAAACAAGCAGCCGTGGTTGTCAGCGGAGGCAGAGAGGCCTCAGGGCAGATGGGGCTCCCTGAATCAGGAGGGGGAAATCCTCCTAGACAAGACGCCATTTCTCTAACTTAAGAACCTATCATTGCTGCAGCTCGCTCCTCCGTGCAGGCCCGGCTCCATCAGACCTCAGATCTAGGCCTTGTCAGGGTGCATTACACAAAGGATGTGTCTCCAGTTTCCCAACACCGGGCCTGGTAGCTGCTCAGGGTGGGAAAGAAGTTATTCAGGCTGACAAGAGCCTGGCCCACAGCAGATGTTCGGAGCGTGCTGTAGGGTGAATGAGTAAATGAAAGGATTGTGGGCGGCAGGGATGTCTTTCATTCAAGTATTCATGTGCCAGAAATCTGTATGGAGAACTGACTGTCAGGCTCTGGGTCCTGCAGGGAACAAGGCAGGGGTGCCCTTGAGGAGCCTGCCTTTGGGTGGGAGAGACAAGCCACAGGCATGCCAGTGCATGCAGATAGAATATGAGTACATTGGCTGATGGGAGGAACCAGGAGTTCTTCAAGGAGACGAAGTCCTTGCCTACAAACTCCCAGAACACAAGATTCCCTGTCCCAGGTCAAGAATATAACTGTTTAAATGTAAGCTGCTACAAGTTAGCACAGGGCTCTGGGAAATACCTGGGCTCCAGCTTGCCCTCATGACACCACAGCAGGCTACAGCAATGCCACGGACATCCTTCAGGTTGTGCCAGAGGCATGCTTGTGTCTACTCTGCCTTGGAAAAATCTGGATCCCAGCCTCAGGAGGAATGGTCAGGTCACCATGGTGCCAATTCTCTTTGCCACATCTGGCTTCACGGCTACCACAGGGTAACCAGGCCTGTCTTTCCTGTTTTCAGTAAGAGTGTCCTGGCCCATGCTGTCAAGGCCACCACTCCCCAGTGACAACTTTCCTTGAGGTGCACAGGTTTAGGAATTCTGGAGATACGTGGTCTCTGCCCTCAGTCCGCTAACAGGTTAGACCTGGAGCACATGGCTCAGCAGAAGGTTGCGCCCCATCACCCTGTCTTACTCCAGCTACAATGCAATCTCTCCCAGCAAACAAGTTTGTCCCTAGCTCACCGTGGCACCAGCAACACAAAAAACTGGAGTACAGCCCACCCATCGGCACAGGGTTTTTGAGATTCTGGACTACCGCTTCTCCAAGTGGCCCAAAGATAGCAAAATCACTCGCTGTTCCTGCTAAAAATGCAAATCTCCAGGCCACAGGCCAGATCTTCCAAACCAGAATTTTCAGGCACGGGGGCGGGGGGGGGGTATTCAGGAATGTGCATTTTAAAAAGCACTCCCCACCCAGGATGTGGATCCTTACACTTCCTAAGGTTTAGAGAGTCACATTTCCCAGGCTAGCAGTGTGGGCCAGTTTCTCTTTTCAGTTGAGTATTGGCTCTGGTATTTTCATTATTGACGAAAAGCCTTGATTCATAGGCTATTGGTGACCCCCTGTCAGCCTGGAAGAGTCAGAGGCCACTCAGAACAGAATCCTCCCATCTTTTCGATCTATCTATAAAATTCTTACCTGAGCAGACACTGTTTAAAGGCCATTAAAATACCAGACACAGGCTAACCGGGTTCCTAGAACTTTATAGACATGTTTACTCAAACCCAAGTGCTTACAAAGAGTAAATAAAAGGGAAGCAAAATGAGCAAGCACCCCCAGAACTAAGAACCAAAAGTAAACAGCCCTGTTCACTAAAATAAACATGACAAATCCAGCCAGGATTAAATGACCTCTAGTCAGACAGGCTAGGAGCCAAAAATGCCCCATGCCAGCTCCCATAGGAGGGTGAGGCTGAGGGCCTTTTCCTGCTACCTGGAGGGAGGACTCTGGGGCGGGTGCCATTGGAGGAGAGGGCTAAGGGAAGGCAGGAGCCTTATGTCCCTGGGGAGTGTTCCAGAAAGCCATGACAGGGGGCTCCAGGGCCTGAAAATCCCCAGGATTAAAGATTAAGTGTGTCTCTACAGTCCTAACGCCATATGAGAATTTTCTAGAGGCGTATGACAAGTTACTAATAGTTGCCATTAATTCAGCAAGTCCACAAGCATTTACTTAGCATCTAATATGTAAATCAGATACTGCAGTTCTAAAGATGCCAGGATGAATCAGGCATGCAAGCACACGCACACGTGTGCATACACACACACCGTATATACACACAAAGATCAAGACATAACCTCACCTCGAGTTTCTCAAAGTTTAAAAACGCGATAGGATAGTAGGTGAGGTTACGTCAATTATCATTTCTTGTTCATTGACGAATTTAGCTGTAGGTGTGTTATCTAGGTGTGTTATCTCATTTAACCCTGATTGCATTTTGAGGTAATTGCTCTTATCCTCCTTCAGAGACGCAAAGGGGAAAAAAAATCAGTACCAATTTATAGCATCTGCCAGTCTGGGTGGTGTGTTCCCAGGCATGTTTTAGTGGCTGAATGGAGAGCAGCAATGGGTTGAGTGTCTGCTGGCTCCAGCATACCAGGGCAAACGCGACCTGCAGCTAATAGGTGGAAGAGCAGAGACATATGATGAGCCAAGCACACATTCTCAACCACTTTGTTCTGTGGCCAATAGCTGCATGGCATTGTTGGCGCTTGAGGGCAATACTGCCTGGGGCCTTTGTGAAACATGGCTTTTAGTGTTCTGCTAACTCATGAGGCTTCCTAGGCAGGGCTCACCTCTCTGCATCACCCGGCAGGAGTGGCTGGCTTTCTTCTCAGGGCCATAAAAAACAAAAAACAAAACAAAAAAAAACCCATTTAAAATAATTACATACTCACAGGGCATTGCAAGAGAGCTCTGTGTTTCTTTCCCTCAATTTCCCCCAGTGGTTACAAAGCACACAACCACAGCCAGAAAACTGGCCTTGTGAGTGTGGGCATATACTAGGCCACCTTCTCCCCACCTAGGATTGTCACCATAAGTAAATTAAAATATGGACACTGTTCTAGTCCTCTTTCATTGTCAGCATGACACAGCCTAGAGACATCTGAGATAAAAACCTTGACTGAGGGATTGCCTAGATCAGGCCGGCCTGTGGGCATGTCTATGAGGGGTTGTCTTGATTATTAGTGGATGCAAGAAGTGCCCAGCCCACTGTGGGCAGCACCATCCCTAGGTAGTTGGTCTTGGGCTATGTCAGCAAGCTAGCAGAGTCTGATCTACAGGTGAGCTAGTGAACAGGGTTCCTCCACGGCTCCTGCCCTGACTTGTTTCAGTGGACTGTGAACTGAAGTGTGAGCCAAATAAGTGTTTTTCTTCCCTAAGTTGCTTTAGTCATAGTGGGTTTTTGTTTGTTTATATGTTTTTGCTTTGTTTGGTTTGATTTGGTTTGGTTTCTCAAGAGAGGGTTTCTGACTGTCCTGGAACAAACTCTGTAGACCAGGTTGGCCTTGAACTCAGAGATCTGCCTGCCTGCCTCTGCCTCCTGAGTTCTGGGATTAAAAGCCTGTGCCACCACCTCTAGCTGATCATAGTATTTTTATCACATCCACATAAGGGAACAATGACAAACACTAACTTAAATTCATTTTTAGCATAAGTATGCACCATGTAATGTTTGAAACATATTTTCTGAAACAATTTCTTGTTTTTATTTAAACTCAAATTGAACTGTAAATCCTATATTTTATCTGGCAGATTCCTCCTTGACCGTTTGTGCTAGGACTGAGCCCAGGATCTTGTGCATGTTACATACAAGCTTTACCACTGAGCTGTACACCCAATCCTTGGCAACCCCCATTTTATCATGGGCAGACTCATAGCCACCACTGTCATTTTTTAAAAATATTTATTTATTTATTATGTATACAATATTCTGTCTGTGTGTATGCCTGCAGGCCAGAAGAGGGCACCAGACCCCATTAAAGATGGTTGTGAGCCACCATGTGGTTGCCGGGAATTGAACTCAGGACCTTTGGAAGAGCAGGCAATGCTCTTAACCTTTGAGCCATCCCTCCAGCTCCCACCACTATCATTATAATACAGAATCATTACAGAATAATCTTCTTGCACACTGTGAAGATGTGTCTTTGACAAGGCACACGCCTAAAAGGCTGACTGGCCAATAGCTAGGCAGGAAGAGGTTAGGAGGGAGAGCCAAACTGAGAGGATGCTGGGAAGAAGGGCGGAGTCATGTGCAGTCACCAGCCAGATGCAGACGAAGCAGAGAGAGACATGCCGTGCTGGAAAATGGTAACCCCATGGGGTAAAGCATAGATTAAAAAACATGGGTTAATTTAAGATATAAGAGCTAGCTAGTAGCAGGCCTAAGTTACCAGCTAATCATTTACAATTACTAATAAGTCTCTGTGTGGTTATTTGGGAGTCGGTGGTCCCAATGGAAAACTCTATCTACATAGAATTATTTTTTTTAAAGATTTATTTATTTATTATGTATACAATGTTTTGCCTGCATGAATGTCTGCCGTCCAGAAGAGGGTACTAGATCTCATTACAGATGGTTGTGAGCCACCATGTGGTTGCTGGGAATTGAACTCAGGACCTCTGGAAGAGCAGCCAGTTCTCTTAACCTCTGAGCCATCTCTCCAGCCCTCTACACAGAATTATTTATCACAAAAGTGGTTCTTATGAAGCCAGGTGTGGCACTGCATAGCTGTAATTCTCAGCATATGGGAGGCTGAGGCAGGAGAGCTGCCTGGAACTCAAGGACCGCAAAGCAAGTAGCAGGCAGGCTATAAACAAATGAAGAACAAGAAAAAGATGTTCCTTATGCCATCTTTTCTGAGCCACCTTCCTCAGTCCTCCCTGTGCCTGGCAACCATTTATCTGTTCTTCCTCCCTTTAACTTGTTCTTTATTTCAACTTAATGCCCACGAGATCCACTCAAGTTGTTGAATCTAACATGGTTCTTTGCTTTTAGCTGCTCAGAAGTGTTCCACGAAGGCCCTTTATTACAAAGAACTATTAGTTTTGAGACAGGCTCTTACCCTGTAGCTCAGCTGGCCTCAAATACATGACAGCATTCCTCTCTTGGCTGCCCAAGTGCTGGGATTGGAGGCATGAGCCATCATGCCCAGATAAGAACAATCATTTTTTTAAGATGCCATTCAGAGTGTAAATGTATGTATTTTATGTATAATAAATATTATATTATATTTATAATGTATAATGTTTCGGTTGTGTGTAGGTGTGTATACCACATACATGCTTGGTGCCTGCAAGTTCTGATACCCTGGATGTCATGACAGCCACCATGTAGGCACTGGGAACTGAACCTGATCCTCCGCAGGAGCACTAAGTGCTCTTAACCACTCACGCATCTCTCTAGTACTCATTGTCGAGCTGAGGATTACACCAGCAAAGTGAGACTCATTAGCTGTCCCTGGCCTGCAGGCTATCCTCAGTTGACAGATACGGAGACTTCTGTAGACCCTAAGACAGGAGGAGACACGGGTACCAGGGGGAGAGGACCTAGGCCCAGCTGGCTGCCTGGTGAAGACCTACAGGAGGCAGAGACAGCAGGGTATGCAGATAGTTGGGACATGGATTGTGAGAGAGAGAGTTGCCGGGGACGACAGTGTGGGATTTGGTCAGAAGCTCTCAGGGCACAATTGTCCTCTACTGAGTGTTGTATGTTCTTCTAGAGAGACATGGTCTATTCACCCTAGGCAGAGAACGAACCAACAGACCCCCCCCCCAGCCAAAAGTTTCTGGAGTCCATGTTGGCAAAGTAATGGATTTATTGCTGTTCCATTCAGGAGCTTGGGTGATTCACAGATGGTCACACCATAGAAAAGTCCCACCCCTCTCCCTCTGCCAGTTTTTCTTTTCTTTTCTTTTCCTTTTTTTTTTTTTAGAGTGAGGTCTCATGTAGCCCAGGCTAGCCTTTGTAGCCAATCTTGAGCTCCTGTTTTCTTGCCTCCACCTGACGAGTGCTTAGATTATAGCCCCATGCCACCATGCTAGGCTTTGCATGTTTTTTACACGCTAGGCAAACACTCTGTCAATTAAGCTGCATCCCAACACATCGCCTATCATGCATTTTATCATTTTTAAAAAATTTATTTACTTCATGTGCATGAGTATTTTGCCTGCAAATGTATGTGTACCACAAGCTTGCCTGGTCTCCTCAGAGGTCAATAGGGCATTGCATTCCCTGGAACTGGAATTATGAGTGGTTGTGAGCCACCGTGTGAACTCTGGGAACTGGACCTGGGTCATTTGCAAGAGCAACAAAGGGCTCTGAACTGAGCACTGAACCATCTTCCCAGACCCCTCTAGCATATCTAAGGTTAACTGCAGCTAGGGGTTAGAGAGAGTGGCAGCTGGAATCTCAGGGAGAGCCTGCTCCTCCCTCTAGGAGAGAATGGTCGGCACCATCACCATGCACTCAGCTATCTGTTGTACAGTTCTGTCTGTCACCAACATGACCGCAGAACTCAGCCTCCTGTAGGTTACCAAGGTATCCTGCTCCAGGGCTGGTCAAGCCCAGGAGAACTAGCCATGCTACAGTGAAAGAAAGAACAGACAGAGTCATCTTAGGGGAACTCAGAACTCAGATTCAGACATGTGAGACTGGAGATTCCCACTAGATACGCACGTGGGTGTTTTGAATAAACAGGCGAATGTATGGGGCTGCAAGCTGGAAGATGAAGCATCTGGGATAGCGAGGGGTAAGTCTGGGGATTGTCAAGGTGTAGACACTAATTAAAGCCACGAGATTGGAACAGATGAGGCAAGGGCTGAGAGGGTGTGGGTTCTAAGAGCTTGGCCTAAGGTTTTGTCTTAGTCAGCGTTCTATTGCTGTGGAGAGACTCCATGACCAAGGCGATCCTTATAAAAGAAAGGATGGCTTACAGCTGCAGAGGGCTAGCCCGCTGTCACCATGGCAGAGAGCCCGGCAGTGGGCATCCATGGTGCTGGAGAAGTAGCTGAGAGCTTTACATCCTGATCCATAGACATCAAGTAGAGAAAATGAGACACTGCGGTTGGCCCTGAGCTTTGGAAACCACAAAACTCACTCCTCATGACATGACACACCTCCTCCAACAAAGCCACACCTCCTCCAACAAAGCCACACCTCCTCCAACAAAGCCACGCCTCCTAATCCTTTCCAAACAGTTCATCAACAGGGGACTAAGCATAGAAATACATGAGTCTGGGGGGCCATTTTCATCCACACCACCACAGGCTTCCCTTTGAAGTTGAGAAGACTGGAAAGAGTTGGGAGAGGGGGAAAGGAGTGGTCAGCCAGCAGGGTAAGTAAGAGGGGCAGAAGGTAACTGGCAGATGTGGCCTGTTGGTCAAGTAGGGTGAGGACTGAAAATTGACCACTGGATTCTGCTTCGTGCTGGTTGCTTTTTACTTGACAAGAGAAGTATTGATGGAATAATTAAGGTGAAATGTTACTCCAGAGAGCATGCAACAGAATTAGGGATAGTTGAAACAGGAGTCTCGATAACTCTTTTCAAAATAGATTGACTCAGAAGCAAACAGAAGAGTAAGTATGGCCATCATTGAAGGAAAGCTAGAAGTGGATGGTGAATTATTTGTGTTTATTAAAAAGATATATTTTTTATTTTATATGAATGGGCGTTTTGCCTGTGGGTATGTCTATGTACCACATGCATGCGGTACCCTAGGAGCCTAAAAGAGGGCATCAGATCTTCTGGAACTGGAGTTACAGATGGTTGTGAGCCACCATGTGGGTGCTGGGAATTGAACTGGGGCCCTCTGCAAGAGTAATCAGTGCTCTGAAGCACTAAGCCATCCCTCCAGCGCTATTTTTATTTTACTCATCATGAGCGTCTGTGTGCGTGAGCGTGCTCTTGCCACGGCGCTAGCGTGGGGGTTGGAATTGCTTCTCTCCTTCTGCCCTGAGTCCCAGAGACAGAGCAGGACGGAAGCTCGGCTCGGCACCCACTGTGTCATCGCTTCAGCCCTTCTTTTGTTTTTATTTGCTTGTGGCACACAGAGCTGTAGTCCTCATCTTATTTATTTGTCTTGAGACAGTGTCTCTCTGCCTGCCTTTGCTTTCTGAATGCTGAGACTGAAGGCATGTGCCACCACACCCGCTCCGAGAACAACTTTTGGGAGTACTCTTCATCTACTATGTGGGTCTCGGGACTGAACTCAGGTCACCAAGTCTGGTGGCAAGTGCCCTTACCTCTGAGTCATCTTGCTGCCCAGATTGTTGTGTTTAGTTGGTGAAACTGTAGTATTTGTTCATACCCTAGAGCTGTGGAGACTGGTAATGCAGGAGAGAGGGGGAAGGGGCTGAGGCCTTTTTTTAAAAAAAAAAAAAACTTTTACTTTTATCTGCATTTGTTTTATCTTGCATTTATATCCATGCCATAAATTTCTCTTTCTTCAGTTTCTCCTGAGATACTTTTTTCTTCTGTGCACCCTCCTCTTCTGACCTTGGAACAATTTGTTCCCTTTGGTTTTTAGAGACAGGGTTTCTCTGTAGCTTTGGAGCCTGTCCTGGAACTCTATAGACCAGGCTGGCCTCAAACTCACAGAGATTTGCCTACCTCTGCTTCCCGAGTACTAGGATCAAAGGCATGTGCCATCACCGCCCGGCAATTTATTCCTTTTGAATGAGGATCATCTCAATGAGGCAGGGAGAGTGCAGATACCGGTTAATCCGGCCATGAGCTCTGTAGGTTCATGGGCGAAGCTTACGTGCCTCATACACTGAATGTGTCCAGTGACTAGAGACTCCCCATATAAGCCCTTCAGTTCAGCACTGCTCTCTGCATTTTTAAGCATGTGCAGCAAGAATTCAGCACTCTTCTTGGCCACCGACCCTGTGTCCATCCAGCCCCAGGATGTACCCATCAACCCCTCCATTATACTTTCTGAAGGGTACACACTGTCTCTTTGAGTAACATCTTTCAGATACTTGGTGTCTTTTTGGATACGCATACCCTTGATGGCCTGGGAGGTCTCAAGGGGTTCTTCAAGTGAACATGAAGATTTGAACCTCTTGATTTACATGATTTTGTAGGGTCTTCTGGGTCAAGAGAATAGCGAACCATCTTCACAGGTCACCTCAGGCTGCTAACAGGAAGAGGAAGTGAGGCTTTACTCTGAAGAAAGTAAGAAGCAGGATGGTGAGATGAGGACTGGAGTTCAGATCCCCAGCACACATATCAAAAGGCCCGGCAGTCATAGTAGCTTGCCTGCAATCCCAGAGCTCTGGAAGCGGGGACAGGGCATCCCTGGGGCAAGCTGGCTAGCTAGATTAGCCTGATCGGTGAGCTCCAGGTTCAGTGAGAGACCACGCTTTAATGATGGAGGAAGGTAACTGATATCAACCTCTGGTCTCTGCAAATGTGTGTATGTGCATCTGCACACGTGTCACCCTCACTCATTTGTACACACATACACCCACGTACATGTACCATACATACAGACAGACACAAAAAAGTAAAAAATGCACATTTAAAAGTAGGGAAGATAGAAAGGAAGGAAGGAAAGAAGGAAGGAAGGAAAGAGGGGGAACCTTGTATGCAGGTGGGTGACTTACAGTGAAGCACAGATGCCCCAGTCCCCGAAACAAGAACCTCATGCTTTGAAGTCTTCTGTTTCCATAGTAAAATCAGCAGCAAAGGGCGGGACATTGGATGGAACCTCTAGGGGAAGGGGAGAAGGAACTCCTGGGAAGTCTGGTAGGAAGGAACTCTGAGCAGACAAAGAATGAATTCATTCATTGAAGGTTAATGAATTTTAAGTGAGCGCCATAAGCATGGCTGTGGGTTTCTCCAGCTGCGTGGGTGCTGTGGTGTAGACACACACCTCCAATGAGTAGGTGGGCCTCCGGGTGCCATCGCAGGTTTGTGTGTGTGTGTGCGCGCACACACATGCTTTATTTTGTTTAGAAAGTAAACGAATCCCCGAGGTCAAGGTGTTTGCAGTGCATGTGTGTGTGGATGCCCACACAAGGGAAGATCAGGAAGACATCAGAAGAGAGGACCAGATAGGATGGGTGGTCCTTGGTCCTAGTGTAGATGAAAGATGAATGGAGCCTTGTCCCATTTTTCTGAATGTTTCCCTACTTTATCTCCAGGTTTTCTCTTCTTTTTTTTTTATTATTTATTTATTTATTTTTCCATACATTGTTTTGTTTTATTTTTTCCATTCAAGAACATAATTAAAGAAATAAAATTTTTTTTCCCTTTCTTCCCCTTCTCCCGGTCCCCTCCCACTACCCCCCCACCCCAGGTTTTCTCTTCTTTTCTTCATTTTTTTTTAATATTTATTTATTATGTATACAATATTCTGTCTGTGTGTATGCCTTCAGGCCAGGAGAGGGCATCAGACCTCATTACAGATGGTTGTGAGCCACCATGTGGTTGCTGGGAATTGAACTCAGGACCTTTGGAAGAGCAGGCAATGCTCTTAACCACTGAGCCATCACTCCAGCCCCCCCCCCTTTTTTTTGAGACAGAAATCATTGAAGCAAATGATTTCTTCATTGGAACAATGTGTTTGCCACCAGTGAGATTCCCTTGTGTTGACATCAATATGAATCAAATCATCTCATTCAGCCCGTCACTATACCCATTTTAGCAGATAGGGCAGGATACATACACACCCTCTTCCTTACAGTATGGCTCGCTTTCCCAAGTCGCAAATCACCCTTGACATCATGGGGCTTGTTACCACTCAGGCGAGTCCCCTAATAGCTGATGGACTAGAAAGGGCCATCATATCGTATCAACTCCCGATGAGCTGCAGAATTGATTGCTATGCCAACCCCTAGGTATTTGCACTTTAATATTTGTTAAATCAAAATCAAGAGTGAATAATGGTAACGTTAGGAACACCAGCTAGTGCTGGCGAGGAGGGTTTGCGCAGAAGGCTGAGGACAGGAATAGAGACTTCTGGGTCTTGTAGTCATCCTGTCTTGCATTCATCCCAGCACAACTCACGCCCATATTTAGAATCCCTTATCCATAGGTGGCTGCTCTCCTTCCAGACCTGTTTGCGTGTACAGACATATATTTTCCTAGAATTTGAGTTCACTGTGTATCATCGTACCTAAATGTATTTATTTGCATAGTAAACACTTCAGAAATTGTTCTCCTTTTTATTCAACAATGTAAGTTGAAACCATTTTCCAGGTGATAATACATAAGAATTGGGGGCTGGAGAGATGGCTCAGCGGTTAAGAGCATTGCCTGCTCTTCCAAAGGTCCTGAGTTCAATTCCCAGCAACCACATGGTGGCTCACAACCATCTGTAATAAGGTCTGGTGCCCTCTTATGGTCTGCAGGCATACACACAGACAGAATATTGTATACATAATAAATAAATAAATAAATAAATATTAAAAAAATAATACGTAAGAATTGACCTAAGGAGTTGTTTTGGTTTCTGCAGCACGGAACTCTGAAACGCTGCATCTTAAACTTGAATGTCCATTCAGACCGTCTAGGTTCATCATGGAGGTGCACACTCACAGCCCCAGTACCCAAGAAGCTGAGACAGAAGAATGGAGAGTTCAAGTCCAGCCTGGTCTACATAGCGGCTACCAGGCCAGCCTGAGTCCCGTAGTCAGACACTGTCTCAACAACAACAGTAAAATATGGCTGCGAGTGAGTTCAGTGGTGAGGTGGGCTCATCTAGTATTTGTGACAACCCAGGGTTAGTCCCAGCTCTAAAAATAAAATAAAATAAAATAAAATAAAATAAAATAGTAATGTCTTGGGTCTGGTGGTAAGCTCTGATTTTCTCCTTTTCTAGAAACTTCCCAGATACTGATCATGTGGGTCAACTTGATACCAGATGGTAGAGATCCTATGGTACAGAAACAGTAGAAATAGGACCAAGTCTTATAATCCCAGGGCTGGGGAGGCTGAGGCAGGAGAATCACTGTGAGTTGGAAGCTAGCATGGTTTACATATAAATCCAAGAGCAGCCTTGGTTACTTGGTGATACCATGTCTCAAAAATGAGGGATACCAAATCACATATTATGGACAAGACAGGCAAGCAAGGTATCTTTATTGTAATTTTAGACTGAGTCAGCCAACTTCAGTGTGAGCCAAAGGAGCATGCCAAACAGTGATTAAAAGGGACATCAGGCTGCTGTTCGCTGAACAGAGCAAGCAGCAAACTTTCATTGATTTTCCTGGGATGGATTAAGGTTTAGTAATTGCCCGTTGGTCAAGGGAAAGGTTTCAAAAGATCTTTTCCTCTTTGTGCACACACATTCTGGTCTTGTGGCTTGCAGGCTAGTCTGTGGTGACAACCCAGGAACCACTGACTTACTCATTGTCACATAAATGTCCCGACCCAGGATTTTGTCTGAACCTTCTGATAAGACTGAGGAAGTTCAGGTGTTGAGCTGTGCAGAGAGGACAAGGTCAGGATGCTCTAATGGCAACAGGCTGAGCTAATCCTGTATTTTAGTCTTAGACAACTTTAAAGTTTGTGTGTTTGTGTTTGTGTTTGTGTGTGTGTGTGTGTGTGTGTGTGTGTGTGTGTGTGTGAGAGTGAGAGAGAGAGAGAGAGAGAGGGACTTGTGTATGTGTGTGAGTGTGGACTTGTTCATGCCATGGCAAACATGAAGACAGATGACAACTTCCAGGAGTCAGTTCTCTCCTTCCACCTTATAGGCTCCAGGATGGAACTCAGGTCATCAAATCTGACCTAAGGTTTCAAACACAAAAGGGACAGACACAACATGAAAGACATGCCAACACGTCTGTCCCGTTTAAGTCACAGAGCAGACCAGAGCTCTAAAGCTCACGTGAAGAGTCCATGTTTTCAGCAAAAGTGGCTTCAAGTTTTTGCAAAGTAACCTGAGCAACTGTTGTCACAACGCTAAGTCAGAGGTGTCACAGCAAAGCTGGTGGGAGCTCCCAAATTAGCGATTTGTAGGTTAACTCGGAGCAAGCGAAACTGGAAGATTTCAGGGTTTCCTTTCCAAGATTTCAAGAGCATGAGAGTGCCATGCTCTTGCTGACATCTCGGAGGACTCTGGGGACTCAATGAGAGCATTTGATGGGACAAAGCTTTTCCTTGGAAACGAGCCCCTCCTGCCTTATTTTGTTCCTGGTGTGAGAATCTCTCAAGCCCCAACAATTTTAGCTTGGTCTACCCATAAGGGGCTCCTAGTCTATAAACATCCTGACCTTGTGGCCCAATCTGGTGTTTTATGACAGTACTTTTCATAGCAAAGATGGTGAGTGTGGGCAGAACAGTGAGCTAGACCAGTTCGTGAGAAATGATTGTCAAATTCCCAAGAATTTGATGATCCTGTTGTAAAATGTGGCAATCATTAAAACATTATTGTATATAATTAAACAAATTATATTGCAGAGATAATAAAAATTTAAAACCATCAGTTTTCAACTATTTTACTGCATTTTAAAATTTCTGTAGAGGTTATTTATGTCCAATGCATCTGTCTAGCAGGAACACACACAGTGGCGTGTTTCTGCACAGTTCTTCCCAACCCTGTGTTTAGTGACATCATGTTCATAGCTTGAAAGCAGCCATATGGAATATTTACATTGCAGAACATTGACTATAAAGACAAGTATTACCCCAAGCCTTTTCCAATGCCTACCATTGCCAACCATTTCCATTTTTGCTAATATTACCAATTAAAAATGGCACAGTATTTTAAGCTTTCATTTCCTTGGGTGATATGAAATACGGTCTTTCATGTATTCATGCCTAGTAGTTCTTATAAATATATTTTAAAAATATGTTTACAGTTTCTTCTTGACTAATATACAGGACTCACCCCCCAAATACTTGGATTTGCGGATTCAAGGATGCAGAATTCACATGGAGAACTGACTATATCCTGTTTCAGATCTCAGTAGCTTAGACTGTATTCCCTCCCCCAAGGAACCAGACTTTCAGAGAAAAGATGAGAGCTTCTTTCTCATGTCCCACTCAGCATTGGTCTTCATACATAATGCTACTTCTATAATTATTAACAAATATTAATTGTACAAATCAATAGGGGCACAACAATATCCAAAGTATAGTTAAGGAATTACACAGATGTAGGCTGTCACCAACTGAATGGATCTTGACACTACCCAGTCTGAAGTGAAGGTGGAAGGAGGCTTCTGGAATCTTTCCCAATCCCTGATCATTCCCATCCCAAGTAAATAAGTGGCAGATGCCCCAGAGACTCTGGATTCTTTTTTTTAAATTGATTTTATTGAGCTTTACATTTTTCTCTGCTCCCCTCCTTGCCTCTCCCCTCCCCTTTAGTCCTCTCCCATGGTTCCCATGCTCCCAATTTACTCAGGAGATCTTGTCTTTTTCTACTTCCCATGTAAATTAGATCTATGTATGTCTCTCTTAGTGTCTCTTAGTGTCTTTGCTTTGTGTTTAAAAACCACTTATGAGTGAGCACATATGACAATTGTCTTCCTGGGTCTGGATATGATGTCTTCCTCGCTCAATATGATGTCTTCTAGCTCCATCCATTTGCCTGCAAGATGTCGTTTTTTTCTTTTCTACTGTGTAGTACTCCATTGTGTAAATGTACCACATTCATTTTCCTTATCCATACTTTGGTTGAGGGGCATTTAGGTTGTTTCCAGGTTCTTGGTATGACAAACAAAGCTGCTATGAACATAGTTGAGCACATGTCCTTATGGCATGACTGACCATCCCTTGGATATATACTCAAAAGTGGTATTGCTGGGTATTGAGGAAGGTTGTTTCCTAATTTTCTGAGAAATTGCCATACTGATACCTGGAAAAATTCTTAAACCCTTAGTAGTTGGGCTGTGCTTTTTACTTCAGAGCCACTAGGAGTCCTGATCCATCGCTGCAGCTAAGCAGATATTTGAGTTTTAAGAATGCTACACAACACCGTTGATTTGGAAATAAAATATTGGAATTGCCTCCATGAATATATGGAATCTGTTTTTTTTTCTTTCCTATCATTTTAAGAAGTAGAAACAGCCGGTAGTGGTGGCTCGTGCCTGTAATCCCAACAATTGGGAGGTTGAGGCAGGATTGCTATGGATTTGAGGCCAACCTGGAGTACATAGTGAGCTCCAGAAAACCCTGAACTAGAATGAGACTCTGCCTAAAAGAAAGAAAAAAAAAGCATGGATATCAAAGTCAAATCCCCGGGCCACCTAAACAGCCATGTGATACTGACTAGGTCACTGACTTCTGTGTCCCTCAGAGACCTACAGAACAGCATAACATTTAATCAAGAACGATAGAAAAGACCAATGGAGCCGGTAGCAGTTGTTCCAGGTTTCTGCAAACAAATTTATGGAGTTCAAAGCCCCGCTGTGTCATTTGTAACTAGGGACAGGTACAGGTAATCTCGTCATTCTATTAGTCCATCACACGGAGAAGAAAACTGAGAATTTGACGCCGTTACACGTTTATCATAACAGAAGTTCACGGTGCCCTATGAACATTAACCACGCTGCTCCTATTATAGGGGTGGTTGTGGAGAACCCTCTTTATCATACCTCTGGGACCCACAGGTCAACGGCTGTGCTAACACCGCCGGGGCGCTAGAGGGCCCTGCTGCCGCAGTGGGCGGCGCTGTCTAGGATGCTCCAGGAGCTTCAATGCTGCTGACAAAGGGAAGGGCGGAGCGGTCAGCGCCAGTAGGACTCCGCCCTATGGGGGCGGGACTAGAAGCTTGGTAGGGGCGGGGCCTGCCAGGGCAGGGCTGAGGGGGCGGGGCTAGAGGAGCAGAGGGGGCAGGGCCTGGAGGGAGTAGGCCTGGCGGGGCGGAGCTAGTGGAGCATTGGGGGCGGGGCGCCGCCTGCCTGGGGCTGAGTAGGCCACGTGGTTAGAAGGCAGCCTGATTGGGGAAGGCGGCACGAGAGACGGGAGCGGAACCGGAACGCGTCCTGACAGGGGCGGAGCTCGCGGAGTAGCGCGGGCGGGGCGCGGCCTGACTGGAGCGGAGCCGTCCGCGTGGTTAGAACGAGGCCTGACGGGAACTGAGCGAGAGGCGGGGGAGGGACCCCGACCGCGGCCTGACAGGGGCGGAGCTCGCGGAGCCGCGGGGGCGGGGCGAGGCCTGGTAGAGGCGGAGACCCGGTGCGGCCTGGCGAGAGGCGGAGCACGCAGCTAGGCGAGGGCGCGGCCCGACCGGGGAGGGAGGAGCGGAGAGGCAGGGGCGGGCCGAAGTCTGACCCCTCGAGAAGAAGGTGGTGGGGCTATGCAGGTGGGTGGCTGCCGCCAGCTCGACCGCCGGCCGAGTGCCCTTGCGGAGCTTAGCTTAACGCAGCGCTGAGCCGGGCGTACTCCGGTTTCAAAGTAAAATTGAAACCCCTCCGCGGCGACCTGACCTTCCCGGGGTCGGGAAGGGTGTCCGATGACTGACTTGGTGGGAGGGCAGGTGAAGCAGCGCTTTTTCGTTCCGGAGATGGTGTCGCGCGGGCTAGTGGTGAAGGCCGCTCCGGAGCTGGAGTTTCAGTTCGAATCGGGATTTCCCGGCGGGGCGGGGCGGGGCGTGGGGTAGGATTTAGGGGGCGGGCCTTTTGGATCCTGTAGCTCGAGGGGCGGAACTCGGTGGCAGTCCTGGGGCTGAACCTTTGAGCACAGAGCGAGCGGTCGAGCCAGGAATCCGGATCTGTCTCTAGGAAAGGGGCGGCGGAAGCAGAGATCCGAGCCTCGGAGCTCTCATTTCTGGGGGCTTTGGACACTCGGAGCTCGGGTGAAAAGCGTGGTCCCAGACCTGGTAGCAGCTTGAGCGCCCCTTCCTCACGTAGGTGGCCATGAACGGCAGGGCCCGGAAAGAGGCAATCCAGGCCACAGCCAGGGAGCTTCTCAAGTTCGTGAACCGGAGTCCCTCTCCTTTCCACGGTAGGTGTCCTGGGTTAGGGAGGCCAGGAGTGGGAGTGACCTGGCCAACTTCCATCTCTATGAGAGAACCGTTTCTCTACAGTCGTGGCTGAGTGCCGCAGCCGTCTCCTTCAGGCTGGCTTCCGTGAACTCAAGGAAACGGAGGGCTGGGATATCTTACCAGAAAACAAGGTACTGGGACTGCTTGGAGGCAGAGGCTGTTTCAAAGTCCTGTCTTCCACGTGATTAAGCAACTCACACCCGTCTTTCCACTCTCTTCTCCAGTACTTCTTAACCAGAAACTCCTCCTCCATTATTGCTTTTGCTGTGGGGGGCCAGTATGTTCCTGGCAATGGCTTCAGCCTCATTGGGGCTCACACGGACAGTCCCTGCCTTCGGGTAAGGAGTTAGGGCTCTGCTGGCCTGAAGGGAGGTGCAGGGGCAGTGTGGCATGAAGAGATTCAGAAGGTGCAGTTTGGAACGCCCTATCCCCAGGTGCAGGAAGGATGCTAGACTGCCCCATGCCCTCCTCACAGACACTTTCCACAGTCAACCAAGCGATGTTTGCTCTGTATAACTTGACAGTCACCTGAGTCTCACCTCCAGATGTTGTCATCCCGATGTTTTCTTCTCATCTCTATGCTCAGGTGAAACGCAAATCTAGACGAAGCCAGGTGGGCTTCCACCAGGTTGGTGTGGAGACCTATGGTGGTGGGATCTGGAGCACGTGGTTTGACCGGGACCTGACCTTGGCCGGACGAGTCATTATCAAGGTGGTATAGAGGGCCTGGGACTGGGGAGGTTCTCACTTCAGCAGCTGGAAGATTGAATGTCACATTCCTTCAGGGTACCAGTGCAGTGTCTCCATGGGAAGTGGGGGGGACTTGGTTATTCTGGGTTTAGTAAGGGATTTTAATCACAGTCGGATTCGGGAGGTGCCCAGTTCTGACCTGGCCTGTTGGCCACAGTGCCCTACCTCAGGTCGCCTGGAGCAGAAGCTTGTACATGTGGAGCGACCCATTCTGCGCATCCCACATCTGGCCATCCACCTGCAGAGAAATATCAATGAGAACTTTGGGCCCAACACAGAGACGCACCTGTGAGTCTATACCAAGAGCTGTGAGGGGTGGGATATGGCATGAGGTGACAGGGGTCCCATTGGGACCCAGAAGACCACCTCTTAATGGCCATAATCAAGTTCCACTTTTGGAATCTAGTCTCTGTACACTTGGGGAGTGGACTGGAAATTGAAGGACAAGGAGAGGCCTAAGTTCATGGCTGCCTCACTCCCTTCTCTCAACCCATTTCCTCACAGAGTGCCTATTCTCGCCACAGCAGTTCAGGAAGAGTTGGAGAAAGGGACTCCTGAGCCAGGACCTCTCAGTGCTGCTGTAAGAAGCTCCCTTGCTCCTGGGAGGGTGGGCAGAGTGGAAACAGACCAGTCCCCTAAGAAGGGCAAAGAGATGAGCAGGCCCTCCTTCTAGCATCTTCTGCCTTCCAGGATGAACGGCACCACTCAGTCCTTATGTCCCTGCTCTGTAGCCATCTGGGACTGAGTCCTGAGAACATCGTGGAGATGGAGCTATGCCTGGCAGACACTCAGCCTGCAGTAAGGAGTGGCTCTAGGATTCTGTGGGTGGGGTCCTCCAGGGTCCCAGCCAACCACAGCATAGCCCCTGAAGCACTTAGCCCCTCTGTTAGTCTCCTTCTTGTTCTTCCTTGGAGATTTTGCTTTCAGTAGTTCCCAGATAAGCAGACCATTTCCCCCCAAAACCCACCTATGGGAACTTGATTTGGGACCTTTCGGATCCTGCAACTCAGTGGACAGGTCGAAGTCCTGGTGCCCTAGGACTGAACCTTTGAGGACAAAGCCAGGAATCCAGATCTTTCTCTAGGAAAAGGGGCAGAAGCAGAAATCTGAGCCTTGGAGCTCTCATTTTAAGGGAGGATTGGATCCTCAGAATGTGTGAAATGTGAAGTGGGTCCTGTCTGCTTTGACCTACGCTAGCTCTGAGCCTCTGAGAGCAAGAGGCCTAATGCCTCTAAGCTGCTAATGTAGAGAACTGCTAAATCTTTGGATCCTCTGTCCTAAGTTTGTGTTAGCTGGTTTCTTTCTTTTACTTGGTGTATTGTTTTGTTTTGTTTTTCGAGACAGGGTTTCTCTGTGTAGCACAGGCTATACAGGAACTTGCTCTGTAGACCAGGCTGACCTCAGAGATCTGCCTGCCTCTGTCTCCCAAGTACTGGTGTTAAAGGTTTGCGCCCCCACTGGTTGATGCTGTAGGTCACCCTTTCCTGGCATTCATTCTCAGCTGAACAGCAAGAAGTTTCCTAAGCCAACAGTCAGGAGCAGTTGCTCTGGCCCTTGGGAATGGTGAAATGGGTGAGGGGCCTGGGCATTTGGGTCAGGGAGTTGGTCCTGTCTTTCTAGGTCCTGGGTGGAGCCTATGAAGAGTTCATCTTTGCTCCTCGACTGGACAATCTGCATAGCTGCTTCTGTGCCCTGCAGGTGAGGAGCCAGAGCACTCCCGGCAGCACACATCCACGAGGGGTGGGGAGTTAAGAGTTGAAATGGGGCTAACCTCAAGCCCAGGAGGTGATGAGAGATGGCTACTTAACCAGGCCTTCACCCGGCTGGTGCTGGGAAGGGCTCAAATGCTGCAGCCTTGGCATCACTATTTCTGTGCTGGTCTGGGACCAGGAGCTGAGGTATGGGAAAGCTGACAGGTGTGCCATGATGTCTTCTCCTACCCCAGTCTGCTACTTTTCCTTAGATTAACAACCTCCGCCTGAGAAGAAAGTCCTTGCCACCATGAACACCAGCATCTCTCTCTTCCTTCTGTGTCTCTTCTCAGCTTTCTTTGTGTCCCTTGGGACCTCATAGGGCAATCTGTACCTCCTGCTCACTCTCTTGTCCTCCACTTCCTCTCTAGCCTAGTCAGGCCATTTCTTACCTTCTACCTTTTACCCTTCCTCTGCCCTTTAGCTTGCCTTTCCCTGCCTAGCTTATGGTTGAAGACAGGCTTTGGGTAGTTACTGTAGACCTGGGGCCCCTGTCAGCTAGGTTCATGGCCATCTCGAGAGCTGTTGTTAATGAAGCCCATTAATTTGCATGGTCTTCATAATCGTCCTCCCAGGATTTGCATCTTCTTTCTGTCTTCAGCATTTTCCTGCCTTCTGCAAGGGAAGGTATGGGAGCCAAATGCCCAGTGAATGGATCACTTATCCCATTAGAAAAGTCCTCCACTGCCAGGCAGTGCCTAAGAGAAAGGTTACTGAAAGCCCAGCTGTTGACAGAGGTTTGCAGCCATTCAGTCCCAAAGAAACACACAGAGGTCTACATTAATCATAAACTGGTAGGCCTATTATCTCAGGCTTCTTATTAACTCTTACATCCTGCATTAACCCATAGTTGTTGTCTGTGTCAGCCATGTAGCTTGGTACCTTTTATCAGCAAGTCATCCTCATCTCGCTTCCCTCTGTGTCAACTGCAGACTCTTTCCTCTTCCCAGAAATCTCCGTTCTGGTTGCTCTGCCTATACTTCCTGCTTGGCTACTGGCCAATCAGCATTTATTAAAACAACACACTATAAGTGACAGGGTACAAGGCCATCGTCCCACAGCACCCAACCCTCTTCACTGGCAGGACAGCATGCCGCTCCCAGGTACTAGCAGACTAAGTTGTAAGAAGCAAAAGGGCAGGGATGATGACCTTGTCTCCTCCCCATCCAGGCTTTGATTGATTCCTGTGCATCCCCTTCCTCCCTGGCCAGGGAGCCACATGTGCGCATGATCACACTCTACGACAATGAAGAGGTATGTAGAGGGCTCTGGGCAGAGATCCCTCTCTGGAGTCTTCAGTAACTACCTCAGAGACACTCAGAGTGAGTCAGGGCCCTAAAGATGGGGACAGGAGAGCTGCCCGTGCTTCTGTGGCACATGTTGTTCCCTTCTGGCTCTAACTGGACTCCATACCCCTTTTTCTCTGTGCTCCTTGATCCCTACCCCAAGGACAGGAGCACTACACAGACCATCCTTTCAGGTCTGTAGCTTGGCACATAGTGGGTCCTCAGCTGTGTGTGTTTGGCTGCAACCCAAGCTGCTGTCATGGAGCTTGACAGATAGCTAGTTCTCTCTCATGTTACTTCCTAGGAGTAGTTAGCAGTTGAGATAGATCTTTGGTCTGTTTCTCTGGGTGTTTGGCTGTTCCATCTCTGGTCATCTTGTCTACATCTAGTCAGCAATAAGGGAGTGGGTAAAGAGAATAGATGCCTGTGTGTTCAAGAGTGTGGTCCAGAAATGAAATTCATTATTACTTACAGTCACAGATCTTAGTGTGACCACATTTACTACAGAGAAGACTTGGAATGATGGCTCTAGCTGGGTAGTTAGTTTTGTAGCTATGGCTTGGGTCTTCTGTTCTGAAGATATCATGGATAGTTAATAATCTCTGTCACATACATCAAGGGAAATTACCCAGGGTGCTGTGGTACCTGCTGAGCCCTAGATGTAAGTATTGGGGACTAGTGTGGAAATTCCATCAGTAAGTGCTATTTCTAGACTGTAAATGACTGGGAATTGGTCTGGCCCCAGTCTGCCATCATCAGATGATCAGTAATGACCTGGGTGGGCATAGGAAAGATTCTAACGATACCAATCCCACCATGTGACTCGGGAGGATCCTGAGCCATTCTCAACACTGGGCTCCTCTTACTGACCTCCATGTCCAGACCCGTGTCCTGACTCCCAGAGTAAAATCTCTGCCATCCCCAGGTGGGGTCAGAAAGTGCCCAAGGAGCACAGTCTCTGCTGACGGAGCTGGTACTGCGGCGCATCTCAGCCACACCTCAGCGTCTGACTGCCTTTGAGGAAGCCATACCTAAGTCCTTCATGATCAGTGCAGACATGGCGCATGCTGTGCACCCAAACTATGCGTGAGTCTTCATACCAGACAGTACTCACTGCTAGAGACCCAAGCAAGCATAGCCCACTTAGAGGCTGATTCCTGGCTCTGTCTATTTCTCCATCTCCTGGGAGGTTCTGGGGGTCTTCCTTTTGATTGTTCTAGGCCAGACTTAGTGAAAGTCATGTGTTGCCTAAGCCTGGTATGTGTGTTAGAGACCTTGTTTCCTTTTGTGGCTAGAATCTGCCTGAAATGTTTGTTTTGAATGCCCTGAGGACCTGCAGGGCTGGGTGGGAAAGAATGCTATGGCCCATTAGTGCCCTCTGCCTTGGAAGGGGAGTGGATGTTGACAGGCCTCCACCACAGTGTGCCGCTGACCTTTCCCGCCTCCCACAGGGACAAGCATGAAGAAAACCACCGGCCCTTATTCCATAAGGTAAAGAAGCTTTTAAGAATGTGGTGGCCTGGCTGACCCTGGCCTATGTGGTTCTCCCTGGGTCACATGTCATCTCTATTCCCCCTTGACTCTTCCCAGGGTCCTGTGATCAAGGTGAACAGCAAGCAGCGCTATGCTTCTAATGCAGTGTCAGAGGCTCTGATTCGAGAGGTGGCCAGCCAAGTTGGGGTGCCCCTGCAGGTGAATGTGTATCTTTTCTGGGAAGGCTTGATGGAGGGAGTAGGATGAAGACATAAACTGCTGCGCCCCCAGTGAGTGGGGGAGCACAGTAGGTGGGCTTCAGTGGAGGGAGTCCCAGTAAATGAGATCAGGGCTTTGGGTACAGAGCTAGCTACATTGCTGCTTTTGTTGTGGTGACTTTAGCCTAGTTTGCTAAGCTGTCTGGGTTTTAGTGTCCCCATCTGTAAAGTGGGGATGAGAATGATCCCTGCACTACTGATTTTTGTAAGGCTTACTCTTGCCACCTAGGTTAGTTCTTTCTGTTTTCCTCCTAACATCCACTTTCCTTGTGTCTTGTACCCCAACCCAGAAGAAATATTGGGGACTGGAGAGCCTAGAATCCCAACTGTTCACGTTTCCTCTGGCCGTGAAATCACTCATCACTGTCTTGTCACACTGTGTGTGGACCTATGTATGCCTACATCAGGAATGTGGCCCACAGTGCTCCAGTAACAGACAGCACACTAGTTCTGGTGGAGGCAGGACTAGACAGGGGCTGTTTTTGCTTCCTCGTCTCCATCTTGCCCCGTGTAATGCCCGATCATTCTACTCACAGAGAGGCCTCTGGGAGGAAGTGAGAGCTAGCACTGAGAAAGAAGGACTCTGGGAAGGTCCAGAGGAAGAACATCTCAGCCAGAGGGAACAGATGGAAAGATCCACAAGGGGAATGAGAATGAGTTAGCCTGGTAGTGAGCGAGAAGGCCAGGGCTGAGAGCAGGCAGGATAAGAGAGGAAGCTCACCCAGGCCAGTTTGCTTCTGAGGCCCTGGAAGAGCATTTATATTCTAAGGTATGAGGACATTGTAGGCTTTTCCCTAATAGCTTACAGCAAAAGCATGATATATATTTTAGAAAAGACAAATAGAAATGAAAAAATAAAATTTGAACCAGGTATGGTAGCACACATTTGTAACCCTGGCTCAAAGAAAATGGAGACAGGAGGATCAGGAGTTTAAGGTTGTCCTCAGCCACATAGCAAGTTCAAAGCCAGCCTGAGCTACATGAGACTCTGTCTTAAAAAGCACGGCTTTCCAGGAAGTGGTACACCTTTAATCCCATCACTCCACTCCTGAGGCAGAGGCAGATGGATCTCTGTGAGTCTGAGCCTGATACACAAAGTGAGTTCCAGACCAGCCAGGGATACATAGTTGAGACCATGTCTCCAAAAAAAGAAAAGTATCACCAGAGTTTTACATAATCTTCCTGATTCTTCCTGTGCATTTATTTTAAATTTTGTAAAATTAAATCACTGGATACATTTGTTACCTCTTTTCAAACACTGACTAGACAGATGCTGTACAAGCAGTGAGCCCCCTTTTTAACACTAATTGATAATCCTTGCTTAATCAGCAATTGCATTAGAATTTACTGCTATACCCCCCTCCCCATTCTTTCAACCTTCCCATTCTGTGAGGTAGAACCTGCCCCCCATCATCCAGGCTGATTAGTTGATTCTTGGGCCAGCGAAATAGCCCAGTGGGTAAAATCACCTGCCACAAAGCCTGGCAAACTGAGTTTGATATGTGGGACCCACATTGTGGAAGACGAGAACTCAAACCTGTAAGTTGTCCTCTGACATGTGTGCTACAACACATGCATGCCACACTTAAAATTTTGAAAGATTATTCCTAACAAGACAACAAGATAATTGCTTACTTTCCCTTCAATAACCTTTTTCAAGGTGGAGTTTTATCCTAAATGTCATTATAAATTAGTTTCTTTGCTTTTCATTTTTTGCTATCAAAATTATGAATGTTCATTGATTGAATGCTGTTCACAGAATTATTATGAGTGATGCTCAAGTTGTCATGCCTTTGACCAGTGAGAGTTCTTTCCTATGCCCTGCGACATGACTCTTAAAAGTTACCTTGCTTTTTGGCACAGTAAGAAATTTCAGCCTCATATTTTCATTTTCCTTCTTAGATTTGGCAACTAGAAAAAAAGACTTTTTTTAAAATCATGAGTTAATATTCTAATTTCCATTTGACAAAAAAAATTGGCTTATATTTTATAGTTCTGTTTTATACTTTAAAAAAGAAATCTTAAAATCTAGCATCATATTATGATTTCCTTGTTTTTTAAGGTAGGGTCTTATGTAGCTTATGCCAGCTTCAAACTCACTGTATAGTAAAATATACCTTAAACTCCTGATCCCTCCACTTCCCAAGTCTTAGAATTATAAGTATGCACCTCCATGCCTAAGTGTACACTGCAGGGGATCAAATTCACTCATGCTAGGCAAGCATTCAGCCAAATGAACCACACCCCCAGCCCAGCAGTATTTTATAAAACATGAAAGCTACTGAGTGTTTTTCTTTGTGTATTGAGGGTTCAGGTTGGGTGTGAGAGTAACAAAACAGTATTTTTAAATGCTTGAAAACATAGAACTAGATCATCTTCCAGTCTGTGTCCCTGGGGTAGCTTCTTCCTTGATCTTAATGGGCATACCTGGTATTTAGCTTATGGCCTCTCCTCCTCTCTCCAGGACCTCATGGTCCGGAACGACTCCCCCTGTGGTACCACCATTGGACCTATCTTGGCTTCTCGACTGGGGCTTCGGGTGCTGGACTTAGGTAGCCCCCAACTGGCCATGCACTCTATTCGGGAGACAGCCTGTACCACTGGAGTTCTCCAGAGCCTCACCCTTTTCAAGGTAACTCCCACCTGACCCTGCCCTCCGTCCTTAAGTGGCTAGCCCTGTTGCTGGGGCTGTTGGCTGTGGTGCTCCTTTCATCAGCGTCCCATCACTCTAACAAAATAAGTGAGACAAACAGTCTATAAGAAGTCAGGGTTTTGGCTCACAGTTTTAGAGGCTTTATTCCACGGTCAGTTGGCTTGTTAATTTAAGCCCTGTGATAAAGCAGAGTGTCATGGCAAAAACATGTGTTCAAGGAATCCGCTCCCCCTGAGATTGTCACTGAGGGCTGTGGGGGGAAAATGGATCCAGTGTCCCCTCAAAAGTTTGCTTTATCCCGAGTGACCTAACTTCTTCCCTTCAGGCCCCATATCCTAACAGTTGCACTACCTTCCAATAATGCCACAGGCTAGTGACCAAGCCTTTAACACATGGACGTTTAAGGACACGTACACAAGCCATGCCATTTCTCATTTTCATGGCCTCAGAAAGGGGCTGAGAGGTGAGAAGACATTAAGCATAGACCCTCGACGCTATAGTAGTAGAGCCTAGAACTGAAGGTGATGGGAGGCGAGTGGTTGGATGCCGTCATCTGTCACTTGCTAACTCCCAGTTCCATTGCCTCTCGTTTTAGGGTTTCTTTGAGCTGTTCCCCTCTGTGAGCCGCAACCTCTTAGTGGACTGAGGCCTCTTGGCGAGGCCTGTCTTCTCTCACCCCTGGGACAGAAGGGGAGGTCTCAGCTTAGCTGAAGCTGGATTATTAAAGTGGATTTTCACCCAGCTCTGTTGTGCTTCTTCAGAAGCTGCATGGTGGGGAATTGAGCCTGACCTGAGCCTCTGGAACCAGAGCAGAGGTGAAGGTTGGGGTGCAGTAAAGAATAAATTCCTAGAAATAAAATTAAGGAATTGAATGTACGTGTACTTAAAATTCAGGTAAGTACTGTTCGGTTGTCCCTCCTTACTTCTCACCTGCATCAGAAGCTCATGTTTATAGGGACTTCACACCACTCCTTTTTTTATGGTTTTAGGTTTATTTTATGTGTATGAGTGTTTTGCTTGCGTGTGTGTGTGTGTGTGTGTGTGTGTGTGTGTGTGTGTGTGTGTGTGTGTGTGTGTGCCTGGTACCCATAGAGACCAGAAGCCCTGGTTCTTCTGTAACTAGTTATGAATCACCATGCAGATGCTGGGAACTGAACCCAGGCCCTCTGCGAGAGTAACACACGAGTAAACACTGAGCCATCCCTCCAGCCCCAGCTTCCCACTTCTCAAAGCACTTTCATTCATTGTGATTTTGATCTCCCAGACTTTTAAGAGGTTAGAACGTGGTACTGGAGAGCTAGCTCAGTGGTTAAGAACACTGACTGCATGCCAGGAGGTGTCATTCACCTTTAATCCCAGCACTTGGGAGGCAGAGGCAAGTGGCCAGCCTGGTCTACAGAGCAAGTTCCAGGACATCCAGGGTACACAGAGAAACCCTGACTCAAAAATAAGCAAACAACAACAACAGAAAAGCAAAAACAGCATCAAAAAAAAAAAAAAAGAAAAGAAAACACTGACTGCTCTTGCAGAAGACTCAAGTTAGTGTCCAGCCATCTAACTCCAGTTCCAGGGGATCCAGTACCCCTCTTCTGGCCTACATGGACACTGCATTACATGTCATGCATAGACATACATGTATACAAAATACTCATATACATAAAAATCTTTTTAAAAAGATGATTCAGCAAAATCATGTATGTGTGTGCTATATAAACAGACTTATTTATTGATTGGTTTGAAAAGTATTGACTCTGGAGAGAATGTGGGTATTAATTACACTGTTTCAAATTTTGTATGCATTTAAGTCATTTTATAATAAAAAGGTGAAGGTAAATTTAAAAATTCAAAGCCAGAAGTGATGGGGTGGGGGGGAATCACAGTAGGGTGAAGAATTTAAGATGGTAGGCTTAAGCCAAGTGCATGGTGGTGCATGCCTGCATCCCCAGTACTCATTGGGGAGGTTCAGACCAGAAATTCCAGTTTGAGGCTAGGACCTGTCTCAAGAAACAAAACAAAAACAGGATAAGCAGACTATTTCACAATCTGCTATGTAAAAAGAAATTACAAAACTAAGGAGTAGAGCTGTGGCTCAGTGGGTAGCACTTGCTGAGAAAGCATGAGGACCTGAGTTCAGATCTCAGCTCCCATGTGAAAAAATCAGACATGCTGTAAACCCAGTGCCGTAGGAGGTAAAGACAGGAAAATCACTGGGGCATGCTGGCCCCAGCTGAGTTACAGTCTCTGAGAGACTGTGTCTCGAGGAAATAAGGTAGGAAGATAGTGATACCCCCTGACCGCCCACTGTCCCATCCACAGGTGCACACACCACATGCACAGGAGTGCATATATAGTACACACACACAATTGCAAAACCAAAAAAAGTAGGTGGGCTAAATAGCTAAAAAGCTTGTCAGACTAAATATTTTCAAATTTGTGGCTGTGTGACCCACATGGCTGGAGTTAAGATGGAAGAATACATGAGAGCCCTACCCTTGGCAAACTAGATGACTTTGGTACCATAGGTGGTGAATTTTTCAAACAATCAAAGGTTTTTGAAATTCTGAGATGGGTGTGAACCATAGATTTTTTTATAGTTCGCAGCTGTTGAAGGACTCCACAGTTGGAAGGTAGCTTTACAGTTGGAGAGGTCTGGTTTCTGTGGTGGTCTGTAGTGTGACTCAACTCAGAAAAGGATCCCTGTGACTTCATCACTAGTGGTTCCTTACCTGAGCCACCCAGGCAACAAGAAACAGGCCACTGTCTTGTGGTTGAGAGCTGTGCTGTGATGGGTAGTCTATTAGTTCCTTTTTATGCTATATAAAATATCATGAAGAAACTTATGGAAGGAAGCGTTTGGGGGCTCATGGTTCCAGAAGGATAGTCCATCAAGGTGGGAGATCACATCTCAACAGATATAAGAAGCAGAAAGGGCAAACAGATGAGGCTTAAAGCCCCCCCCCCCGTGACATACTTCTTCCCAAAGGCTCCATAACCTTTCCAAACACCACCAACTGGAGACCAGTTGTTTGGCACCTTAGCCTTTGGAACCATTGCTCATTCAAACCACTATGGGTGGCATTCTAGCTTTAATTGAAGGAGTTGCTGTCCTGCTGTCACGTCAAGATTTGCCTCTACACAGTTCCCCAGTGGTCGTCAGTTTGCTGAAGACGCCTTTCAGTGGCCTCCATGCCAGTTACCACCCTCACCTTTAGGCACCCATGTGATCAAGGACACCTTAGGATTGCTCTAACTGGATGAGCTGTAGTTCAGTAATGGTTTCAGAAGACCAGGGTACAGTGTGTGAGACAGCCATGGACAAATATGTGACAGAGACATTTAGTATTTTTTCCTACCTATAGAACTATGGAGGGGAGATAAAAGATACTATTTGTTACTCACATTTGGGCTGCATTTGTGACTAAAATAAATGTCTAACTTAAAGAATGTATAAGAAGTACTTAGATGAAAGACCCAAAAAGCAAATAATGAAACATGACCATATTTTCTTAGTGACTTCTCTGACTGGTTTTATGTGTATAGTTATTCAGACAAAAGGCTCCTGGAGCTTTTTCTTTAAAAAAAAAAAAATTACAGCTGTGAGACACACTTAAAAACAAAAAAGGTTGATGAAACATCACATGTACGATCTGACTTTTTGTTTGGTTTGGTTTTTGTGGAGTACATTCAAAGATGTTGGATTAGTTCCCTGTTCTATTACTTGGCCTTCTTTCCTTGAGACAGGGTCTCTCATTGAACTTGAAGCTAGGCTGGTGGCAAACAAGATCTCGCAATCCTGACTCCAGGTCTCGCTGCCCTTGAGTGCTGGAGTTACAAGCACAAATACCATACCCAGCTTTTCACATGGATTCTAGGGATTTGAACTCAGGTTCTCATACTTGCACAGCAAGCACTCACCCTCTGAATCATCTCTCCAGACCTCTTTCTGTTTTAGAAAAAAAGACTTACTAAGATACATAGGCCAGCCTTGAACTTGACTTACTAAGATGCATAGGCCAGCCTTGAACTTGACTTACTAAGATGCATAGGCCAGCCTTGAACTTGACTTACTAAGATGCATAGGCCAGCCTTGAACTTGACTTACTAAGATGCATAGGCCAGCCTTGAACTTGGAGTTCTGCCTCAGCCTCTAGCAGCTGGGACTACTGACCTGCACTATAAGGGCTAGCTTATTTTCTGAGTCATTGCTTCTGTTTGGTGGTATTTTATTTAGGGTTTTTGCATCTATATTCATTCATAAAATTAATTTACAGTTTTCTTTTTGTGCTATCAGGTTCAGTTATCAATGTTACTATTACTTTAGAGACTTTCTTTTTAATGTTCTGAAAAATTTTAATAACATTGGGGCTTTTGGAAGGCTGTAGAATCTCTGTCAAAGCATATGGGTTTAATGCTATTCTGGGAAATCCTTTCATAACTTTATTGTGCAGAAACCGGTGTGCTTAAGCTTCTGCCTCTAAAGGATTGATTTCACAAATTTCATGTAATTACTCATGTAGGCATTCGTATTTGTTTGCATAATTCTTTATAAAGTCATCTGTTTAAGTTTGCTTCTGTTAAATTTCCTTTCGTTATTTCCTGCTCCTTACCTTCCCCTCATTGTTTCCCCCTCCTTACCTTCCCCTTGTTATTTCCCCCTCCTTACCTTCCCCTTGTTATTTCCCCCTCCTTACCTTCCCCTTGTTATTTCCCCCTCCTTACCTT
>PVIU01003826.1:0-102531 GCA_004026605.1 Ondatra zibethicus | reverse complement strand
TGTGGGTCATGTCCATTACTGCATTCTCCCTGAGCGGTGGCTACCCTTTGCAGGCCAGAGTCAAGGGTGGGGATGCTGCTGGTGGACTCAGCTCCTAGTGTTGATGGTGATAATGAGACTTCAGCATCACAGAGCTTGGATGGCAGGCAGCTCCTTGCCATCAGAGTCTGTAGTACTTTCTGTGTCTTAACTATGCTGTAACATAAGAGTATTTGTTTTTCTTTCTGCTTATTTCAACCTAAACGACTTTTGTAGGATGCACAAACAGGTTCAGACTCTGACAGCTGCTCTGATCTCTGGGGACTGCCTGTGCTATTTGTAATAGTAAAATGCAGAAGGTCCTTATTGAACATCCTCCCAGTAACTGTCCTTCGATCACTCTGTGTATGTGGTCCTACTGACAACTGTCAGTGTCTGTACTTTGTCTGAGCTCTTTTTGCTGCTTGACCTCTTTTTGCTGCTTGACAAGAATTTTCTTTTCTTCTTTTTTAAATGTTTATGGGTGTTTTGCTTACATATATGCAAATGTACTGTGTGAGTGCCTGATGCCCAGAGAGGTCAAAAGAGAGTGTCAGGTCCCCTGTAACTGAAGGTAGGCTTGTCTGTGAGCCATCATACGGGTGATGGGAACTGAAGCTGGCTCCTCTACAAGAGCAACCAGTGCTCTTAAACACTGAGCCATCTCTCCAGCACTGACAAGAGTTTTCTACTCACATCAGTGGAAGTGCTAGGGAGTTGTGCTCCTTACTGCAGGGCAGCTCCATCCTAGAGTAACAAGACTTGTATGTGTGAATCCTCCAGCTTCCTCCTGTCTTGGGTGAGACAGCTTGGAGCTGTGAGGCTCACACTCACTCATCAGGAACATTAGAACCCAGCCTCATAACTGCCTGTTGCCTTGGCTCCTGCTCCAGTACTGGGATCAACAGTGTGAGCAGCTTCGCTTTGCATTCAAATCTCTGTCTCAGGGTCTGCCTCTGGGGAAGTCCACCCTGAATCAGAATTCCTTTGACAATGAGAAATGGACAGCAATGTCTGCTCTTAACCTTCTGTTCTACAGAAGAGGGGTAATAAAAGGGAAAATACACATGGATTGGAAAGGGAGGAACAAAGCTTTTTTTTTTTTTTGATACCCTTGGTTACATAGAAAGTCCCAAAGATATTCAAATTAATAAGAACATTTATCACAAAAACTGGCTGAAAAAAATCAATGTACCAAAATCAATTCCATTTCTATCTTCTAGCAATGACTAGTTAGAAAATGAAATTTTAAAGAGGCTTGCTTCTACCAAGTATACAAATGAAATACCTGTGATTAAATATAAAAGATTTCCTAGATCCCTACAGAGAAAATTTGGTTCAAATAAATTGACAGGGTTTATTTATTTTTTTTTTTGCTTGTAGATGCAAAACTCATTGTAAAAAAATCATTTATCCTTCAAATTGATATATAGATTCAGTATGATCCTATAAAAATGCCAGCAGGTTCCTTCCTGTTCTTAATTTTCTTCATTTGTGCACGTTTACAAGCTGAAGCATGCACACACATACACACACACACATGCACACACGGAAATAGTCAAGACATTTTAATTATATTTATTTGGGAGTCATGTATATGCCACAGTACACATATGGAGGTCAGAGGATAACTTGAGGGACTCACGTCTCTCCTCTCTGGGTCCTAGGGCTTGAACTCAAATAGTCAGGCTTGGTGACACGTTCCTTTACCTACTGAGCCTTCTTACTAGTCCTAGTCTGTGTGTGTGTGTGTGTGTGTGTGTGTGTGTGTGTGTGTGTGTGCGCGCCTCTATGCATTGGCTCTAGTCAGGGTAGTTTTAATGAAGATAATGGCCCTACTAGTATGGAAGCTCATTATGAAGCTTCAGTAATTGTAACAACTCTTTCTCTGACTCACCAGCCAACTCCCAAATAATGACACAGAGACTTCTTATTAATTATGAAAGTTCAGCCTATAGCTTAGACTTGTTCCTAACTAGCTCTTATAACTTAAATTAACCTATATTTTTATTCATCTGTGTTCTATCACATGGCTTTTTATCTTTAGCCCATTCTGTGTATCTGACTCATTCTGCATCTGGCTGGCTTCTTTGCCTCCCTTCTTCCCAGAGTTCTCTTTGTGCCTGGGAGTCCACCTAACCTCTTCCTGCCTAGCTTTGGCCATTTAGCTTTTTATTCAATCAGAAGGCACCTTGTCAAAGACATGTCTTAAAAGATTATTCTACAACAAGTAATTAAGACAGTATATTTATTACTGTTAAGAATGGACTGACCAATAGAACAGAATAGACGCATAAACAGCTGATACTTGATTTATACCATAAGTGGTAATTCAGCTGGTCTTTTCAATAAATGAGACATGAAAACTATCCGTATAGGAAAGTGAAATTTGAAAATAATGGACAGAACTAATTACAAGTGTGTTTTTGATGTAACTGTAAATGGAAGAACAATAAAGTGCCTAGAAAATACTACAGGAAATATCTTTATGACTTTGGTTAAACAAGATACAACACTAAACACAGAAGATAATATTAGCAAATCTGATCCTATTAAAATTAAGGCACAGGGCCGGGCAGTGGTGGTGCATGCCTTTAATCCCAGCACTCAGAAGGCAAAGGCAGGTGAATCTCTGAGAGTCAAGGCCATCCTGGTCTACAAGAGCTAGTTCCGGGACAGCTAGGACTGTTACACAGAGAAACCCTGTCTTGCAAAAATAATAATAATAATAAGGCACAGGGTCTGGGACTGTAGTTCTGGGGTGCTAGCATGTGTAAGGCCGTGGGTCCAACCCCAATACTGGGGACAAGAAGATGTAATTAAGAGAATTAAGCATGGGCGTCGTAACACACCTGTAAATATCAGTACTCTAAAGGTGGAGTCAGGAAGATTTGAAGTCTGAGGCCAGCCTGGCCCATATGGAACCTATGGAACCTTGTCTCAAAAGACAAACACACACACAAATAAGTGAAAATATGCTTGTTAGTCATCAAAGAAATACTAGATCAACTGTGAAGCTGACTGACTTTAAATGCCAAGTTTATATAATTTTATGCAAAATAAAATATAGATACATACTAATACAAATAAAATACAATTTAAACAATGAAAAAGAGCTGGGCAATGGTGCATGCCTTTAATACCAGCACTTGGGAGATAGAGGCAGGCAGATCTCTGTGAGTTCAAGGCCAGCCTGGTATACATAGAGAGTTCCAGGACAGTCAGGGTGGTTACACAGAGAAATCCTGTCTCTATAAACCAAAAAAAGAAAAAAAGAAATACTCAAAAAGTGAAAAAACACCCACAGAAAGAAGCCAGTGTACATCCGCCATAATAGCTGTGGTTGTCAGTCTTGACCATACTTGGGTTTTGAATCACTATGCAGACAAATCTCTGGGGATGTCCATGAGGAATTATCCAGAGCAGTGGTTTTCAGCCTTTCTAAAGCTGTGACCCTTTAATACAGTTCCTCCTGTTATGGTGACCCCCAACCATAAAATTATTTTGTTACTTCTTCAAGACTGTAATTTTGCTACTCTTTTGAATCTGATATGCAGGATATCTGATACGCACCCCCAAAGGGTTCATGACCCACAGGTTGAGAACTGCTGATCTAGACTAAGTTAACAGGTGGAAAGGCCCACCCTAAATGTGGTTGGTACTTTTCTATGAGCTATTGGGCCTGGACTGAATACAAGGACAAAGCAAGCTGAGCACAGGCGTCCATTGCAATGTCTTTCTAATTGTGGATGCAGTGTCACCAACTGTGCTCTGCCTCCACCCCTGGACCTTCCCCGAAAAAGTGGACTCTATCCCCTGGAGCTGGGAGCCAAAATAACTCTTCCTTAAGTGGCTTGTGTCTGATACTTTCACACACCAATGAAACAAGTAACAAATATAATAACCCAAACAAATTAAACTGCCCATGCTATTAGTAAAGTGTCACAGTCTTAGTGGAAATATAGCTGGCATTGGCATAGGGCATCACTCTAGCATTGAAACACTGTAACCTAGGTGTGCACCCTCAGCAAGTGTGTCTATGTGTACATCAAGAGACGTGTATAAATGTGTATCACGCTGCTTATGAATCTTAAACTGGAAACAACCTAAGAGTCCAGAACAGTGCAACTGACATTGCTAGAGACAGCAGCTTTGTAGTGTTTGAAAGATACAATTTTGGAGGCTTTATGTGGGTGATTATGCTCAAAATTACAAATACAAAATTTAGTATTATAGCAAAATCTTCTTTAGAAGAATATATTTAAGGAAGACCAGGTATAGTGGTTTGAATGCTAAATGTCCCTCATAGTCTGTGTCATTTGAATGCTTGGTCCTCAGTTAGTGACCCATTTGAGGAGGCTTAGGATGCATGACCTTGCTAGAGGACATATGTTCCTGGAGGCAGGCTTAGGGTGTAGGACCTTGATAGAGTACATATGTTCCTAGAGGCAGGCTAGGATGTAGGACCTTGATAGAGGATGTATGTATGTTCCTGGAGATAGGCTAGGATGCATGACCTTGCTAGAGGACATATGTTCCTGGAGGCAGGTATTGGGAGCTTAAAGACTTTCACTGTCTCTGCTTCCTATTTGTGGTTCGAGATGTGAGCTCTCAGCTCATATCTGGTCACATCAGTTCTGGTCACGAAGCCTGCTCGCTGCCACTCTTCCCTACCATTATGGTGATGGACTCTTATCCCTCTGGAACCATAAGCCCAAATAGACTCTTTCCTATACATAGCCTTGGTCATGCTTTTTTAACACGGCAACAGAAAACTAGCTAATACACCAGGCCTCTGCTTTTCTGGGTTGTTAAGAACAGACTTCAACCCACTCGTGGGGTGTGAACTGTGACTCCCAGTGAGGCTGAAAATGAAATGAAGCAGAATTTGACTCATGATTCATCTCTTGGCGTCTGCTTTCCCAGCAGTCACTTCACTCCATAAACCTCACAAGGTTTATGTTTATGAGAGTACAAGGCAGAAGGATTTCATATGCTGAAGTCCATTTCGTTATTCAACACATTCACTTATTGACTGTCCACTCTGAGATGAGCTCAGTCTCCTAAGCCAGATACTGAGGGTGGGACAATAAAATAAACATTCATGTCCTCTGCTCTCTTGGAATTTAGACTCCAGCCAGGAGACACACATGGATCAGCGAGGGCATAAGTCAGTACAAGTAGTGACAGCATGAATCATGGTGTGAGAATGACTGGAAAGAGTGGAGTTGGTGGTGACACAGAGATGGCACTGGAGGCCGAGAGAGAACAGGGAAGGCTGGAGTGGAAAGCAAGATGACGCCACGTTGGGCCTTTCGTACAAAGACCAAGTTGTATCTTAGTCACCGTTTTACTGCTGCAGAGAGACACCACAGCCAAGGTAACTTATAGAATATTCAACTGGGGGCTTGCTTACAGGTTCAGAAGGCAGCTTATAGTCACCGTGACAGGGAGTGTGGTGGCGGGCAGGCAGCGAGGGAACTGGAGAAAGAGCCGAGAGCTTTACATTCTGATCCACAGGGAGGCAGAGAAACACTGGGCCCTCGCTAGTCAATCTTCCACCAACTGGGGAGCAAGCCTTCAAACACAGGAGCCCGTGGGGCCCATTCTCATTCAGACCACCCCAGGGGGTTAACAGTTATTTGAGTGTTAAAGAAATTCTTGAAGAGTGTTAAGCAAGGGAGTGACATGCTTAGATTGGTAGTTTAGAAGGATTCTCCCTGCTGCTTGTGAAATTATAAGGAGGCAAGAGTTGAACAACAAACACTCAACAAATATCAATTTCCTCTGCAGATAGATTTTTTTTAGTTAATCTATTGATTCCTTTTCTTCTCTCATATATTACATCCCAACCCAAGTTTTCCCTCCATCTTCTCCTCCCAGTTCCTCCCCACCACCTCCCCTCTCCCCCAGGTCCCTTCAGAAAAGAGCAGCCCTCCTAGGGATAGCAACCAAACATGACATAAGTTGCAGAAAGACTGGGTACATACCTCATAGCCAGGCTGCAGGAGGCAACCTAGTAAGAGGAAAAGGGTTCCAAAAGCAGGCAAAAGAGTCAGAAATAGCTCCCACTCCCACTGTTTGGAGTCCCACAAGAACACCAAGCTACACAACCATGACATATATGCAGAAGAGCTAGGTCAGACCCACATAGGCTTCCTGAATTGTCACTTCAGTCTCTGTGAGTCCCTATGAGCCCTGGTTAGTTGATTTTGTGGGCTGTGTTCTCATGGAGTCCTTGACAGCCTACTTTTAAGGCTGAATTCACAAAAAAAAAGAAAAGGAAAAACAAAAAATAAAGAAAGAAAAGAAAAAAAGCTGGGTTCATGCCTGGAGAGATGGCTCAGCAGCTAAAAGCACTGGCTGCTCTTCCATAGGACCCATGTTCAATCCCCAGCACCCACAGCACCAGGTGACTATTGACAACCATCTGTGACTCCAGTTCCATGGTATCTGACCCTCTCTCTCTGCAGGGCACCAACCATACACATGACTCACAGACATCCGTTGAGGGATAGGCTAATCCAAGGCTTTCTTGAGGCTCTGATAGACGGCTAAGAGATACAGCTCCTTCTCTAAATCTAGGAATATGCTTGGTAGAGCCAGTAATGACCTGGGGCCAGGGCCTTGAGGCAGGACGTCAGATCCTGCCAACTGTGTATTCCCACCATGTAGGGCTATGGGATGCCCTCCATTCCCTTTGTGCAGCATTGCTTCTTCAGCTTCCTGCCGACTTCACCCCATCGTATAAAAGCTTTCCACTGACTCTGTCCCATTACTCCCCCCCAATGTAAGACACCGTATTTCTTTCCTTCTTTTATTTATATTATTATATGATTATTTGCCTTTTTTCAAGACAGGGCCTCACTATATAGTCTGGTGGTTCTGGAACTCACTATGTAGGGACCAGGCCAGCCTCAAACTCAGAGATTCACCTGCCTCTGTCTCCCAAGTGCTCACTACACCCAACAATGCTGTATTTCTTTTTTTAAAAAAAGACTTATTTATTTTTATGTGCATATTTTGCCTGCATGTATATGTCTGTGTGAGGGTGCCAGATCCCCTGGAAATGAAGTTACAGGCAGTTGTGAGCTGTCATATGAGGTGCTGGGAATTGAACCTGGATCCTCTGGAAGAGCAGCCAGTGCTCTTAGCCGCTGAGCCATCTCTCCAGTCCCAGTGTTGTATTTTTTAATAAACTTGATCACATGAGTCATCAGCTTGTGCAAGACCTCCAGATCCCAACTTCCCCTATCTTCTTATCTTCTCATCCTCTGGCCATCATCCCCTTAGGATCCTGTCACGGAAGAAGGACCTGCTAGTCCAGGTCAGATGTCCATGCAGGGAAAACACCCACACACATAAAATAAAAATAAATATTTAAAAAAAAAACAAAAACGCTGAGTTCAGGCTGGATACGGTAGCACATGCCATTAATCCCAGCACTTGGGAGATAGAGGCAGGTGGGTCTCCATGAGTTTGAGGCCAGTCTGATCTACATAGAGAAACAGTCTAAACAACAACAGGAACAACAAAAGAAATAAACAAGAAAAATTGTGCTCTGGCAGGTAGGCAGAAGAGCAGGATTTTTCAGCCTGGTTACTACTGCCATTGATGGGGCCCCCAGTGGGGTGGGCAAGGAGGCACTGAGCTTCCATGCTCCCTTAGGAGATTCAGGCCCTGGAAGTTGTTTCCTGCTGCCAAACTCCTGGAGATGTGCAGAAGGCGTCTGGGATTTTACCGGCTCCCACCATGAGAAAGAAACCCGAGTGCAGGATGCGGGGCTGTCTCCAGGGATGGTTTGCAGGACGGTGGGTATCCCTGACTCTAAAGCTCTGAGAAAGGAAAGCTGGTGGGTGTCGTGTAGGCCGAGGTTTAAAATAGGATGATGTGTGTGGGAACTACAAGAAGTGAGTTCAGGTGATGATGAAGGCTTCATCAGAAAGGATAGAGGCAGACCCTTGTGTGAGTCAAGGGATTGGAACCAGACCCCAAGGCCTTGGGAGAAGAAGGAATAGTCACTGTGGCCCCGGCAAGGGTAGGAGCAGGAAGCCCTGCATCCAGTCTGTTTTAAGAAGGGCCCAGGTTGCAAATGCCTTGAAGGGATGGGCTGTTCGTGAGGGCACAGCATGGGTGAGACAGTAGTAATAACCATCTTCACACCCTACCCCATCCATCCTGGTACTAAAATTTGGTCATTAACACAGGCCTTCCTGGGGGAGGGTGGACTGGGAGGATGTAGATGGGCTTATGGAGTGTAGATACAGAAGAAAGTCCTTCCGCCGTCTACCGAGCCACTTCCGACTAACACCCATCCCTCTGGAGTTTCTCTACTGGTGAGGAAGGGGTGGTGCCTAGGATCAGCAGGTTTATTTGCTTCCTGGGACCATCATCTTAGGGACTCCGCTTCCTCCCAAAGCCCTGTCCCTTTCTGTAGGATGCTGGGGGATACATTGTCTCATATGATGCTAATTTTTAGCTTTCATTCACGTTAAGAGACATTGGGTTTTTTTTTGTTTTGTTTTGTTTTGTTTTTTTCTATTTACACTGGCAAGACTGCCTTTAAACCATTTCAGTAGGCCAAGCTGTCTGAGGCTCTGTGCACCCATCTCTCCCCAGGATGCCTCTGCCCAGTGGCTGTTCTTACCTACCAGTCTAGACCCCAGCAGTGTGAGGACCATGGGATGAAGACACAAAGGGTAGACAGGAAGAAAGATGGGAGAGCTCCTAGAAGGGAAGTGAGAGGGGAATGGGGGTGGCAGGAGAGTAGAGGCTTGCTGATCGAGGAGCCATAATAGATAGGATGCTGCTCCTAATTAACCGGGACTTTTTCAAGGCTTTTAGCCCGTCTCTGATAGGACAATTCTTGTACTCTTAGAGGACAGACACAGGCCTGGGACCTGAGCATAGCAGGCCCCTCCAAGAGGTCATGAACTCCATATTTCACACGCGTGGTGAGGTGTGTGCCTACACTTGTGCCTCAGGGCGAGGCGAGTGATGCCTGGGAGAACTAGAGGAGAGGGAGACCAGCTTGACCTTGCCCGTTCCTTCCTAAAACCTCTCTGCCTGTAACTCCCCGGTCACCCCCACCTCTGGAGCCTCACCTGCCAGGGCCAGCCAGAGCAGGGCAAGACAGGGGCCACTGTACCACTTCAGCGGGAGGCAATTCTCACTAGAGTCTGCGGTTGTAAAAACAGGATTCCTATGGGATTACAGCTGACCTTGCTCAACCGTCATTAGTCAGCCTCAGAGACAGCCTGGCTCCCAAGTAGTCTGTCTCCACTGAGCAAACAGTCTCAGGAAGGAGTGAGCACAGGCCCACGCACAGCCCCCTGAGGCTGCATCAACTCCCTCAGTCCCAAGCCTCCTACCTGCCTCTACAGAAGGTCCCAGCTAGTTTTCCCATTTGCAGGACCGCTAACCTGTGGGAATGTGCCCATCTGTGGCTGTTTGAAAGGAGCATTCTCATCTGTTGAGGTCAGATTCTGCCTCTTTCTGCCTCTCTCTCTCTCCCCCTCCCTCTCTCCCTCTCTTGTAGTTGAAACAAGGTCTCTCTGTATAGCTCTGGCTGTCCTGGAACTCCCTATGTAGACCAGGCTGGCATGGAACTCACAGACATCCTCCTTGTCTTTGCCTCACCAGTGCTGGGATCAAAGATGTGTGCCGCCATGCCTATAAAGGAAGGAGAAATTATAGTCACATCTTAGCTTTTGGCATGAGCTTGGCAGAGTTCCCCAACTGCCAGTTCTTCCCACTCTTTCACCCTGCAGGGACCATTCTGGAAAGACATCATTCAAAAGTGGAAACCCAGATAAGTACATGCCCCGGTTTCAGTTCCAGAGGGCTGGGATCCAGAGATCTACAGGTTTTTTCCCCCCACAGAACCACCTGGGTGAGTTCTAAGGCATATGGTTGGTCCGTGCTGCACATGCCCAGGAGACACGGGACAGGAAAGGAAATGGGTAGGCACTTCAGCGAATAGACCAATAGAGTTCATACTAGACCCATGATTTCTCATTTCAGCCAGGAGCCCTTGGTCCACTGGCGATATGTACCTAAGGAGGGGGCTGAAGATACAGCTCCTGTTGACTACCTCTGTCTCCTAGGGACAGTCACAAAAAGAAACTTGAGTCTCTGGTGTCCTAAGGTGAGATTACATATCAAGTTGGAGAGCCTTCGTTTGGGTCCATCCCTTTATCTTTGGACTTGTTCACTATTTTCTTCTCATCTCTGACTTCTGGCACCCTTATCTCCAAGCCCAGTGACTGACGCGGCAGGGAGCACTGTTTAACTCGATAGATGCACCAAGACAAAGCCCTCTCAAAGCCCTGGCGGTGGGCGACAGCTGGGCCTCGTCTGTTAAAAATGGACACAGAGTGAGGGAAGAGATTGGTATTGGCTCAGGGAGGTGTGGTAAGGCCCAGCACTACCACTAAAGTCACAGCATAGTGGAGAACCTTCTGGAAGGGGTGGGGAGTGCCTTGTGGGTAGGCTCTAGATTTCCAACCAGAGCGAGGCCATTTCTGACTCTGCTGAGACCGTGGACATGTGACTTCAGCTCTTCAAGCCCTCCGCCACTCAGTAAAGTGGATACTATTGCCTTCCCTGGCAGGCTTAAAGATTATATACGGGGAGGGAGGGAGGACCCGCCAGTCTCTTGTTGACTGCTTCTGGGTGCAAGGAAAATTCCTCATTTTCCCACTAGAGGGCGCCCCACTTCCTCTGCCTCTCAGTCGCTTGCAATGGTCTCTTTCGCAAAGGCAAGCACAGGCGCTGACTTTGGAGGGACCACGGAAATCCGCCCCCGAGGTACAGATTGAAAATGTAGTTAGACTTACCGTAGTTGTGTCTAGGCTGAAGACTAGTCATTATCCCCTAAACAGCAGAGTTTAACGGCTCATCCGTTATGATCACCCAGAGACGATTTACATAAAAACGGAGACTGTGCAGAACTTATATACAAATGTTAAGTCATTTCATATAAAACATTTGAATATCCTTGGACTTTGAGATCTATGGGAAGTCATGGTGTGTGTGTGTGTGTGTGTGTGTGTGTGTGTGTGTGTGTGTGTGTGTTTTCCTCATGCCCAGTCTTTCCTTGTTTCTGAATAATTTGAGCCTTTTGAGACCTGATAAAATGTTATCAGTTTGGTGCCTTCGACCATCTTTATGAAGGGAAACTGATGTCAGACCGGGCGAGGGTGGAGCTGGACAATGTTTCTTGTCTTCTGATGCTTCTCTGCTTCTCCACACAGTCACACCCTCCTTAAGGGACCCTAGTGAGAGCAGGTTGGTTTACACAGTGGTTCTTCCACACTTACTGAAGCTTGAGACAGTGACATTTGAATGTAGGCAGCCCAGGGGAAGATCCAGAGCAGAACCACCACAGATGTTTTCAACACAGTTGCTTAGGTGAAATTCTAGGCCGTGTTCAGAGGACTGACAGACAGAGCAGCCGGTGTGGGAAACGGGCTTCCAGACACCCTGTTTAGGCCTAGTCTCTGGGGGGATCTTTTTGGGTGTGTGATTTTTAATTTGTTGTGGGTATTTAAGGGATGATATAAAATGTTATATGAAGATACACTGAGGCAGCCAGATAACGGACCATGAGGCATTAGCGGTATAACTGGGTAGACATAGAAGGGGCTCTGGAGTTATCCAGAAGGAACCTGCTGGATCCTGGTCTAAAAAACGAGAACAACACAGCTGGAGAACCAGCTGGACTCCACCCAGGTCAACTTGCTCCCCAGAGACACTCCCACCCCCCACTTTCCTTTCTGAGAACCGGTCCCCAGCCTTGTCACCATGGCAGCTGGGCTCCTCTGCCTGGTCTGATTGGTTGCTGGATCGCATCATCAGCCCGGTGACGGACCCTGTGATGGGAAACGGTTGCCATGGATCCGTCAAGTATGTAAACAAGCAGCTGCCGTTCTCCAGGCTCAAGGGACATGATCGGAGTCCAGCCTTAGCTACTGGAAAATCCCGGGAAGAGCTGGAAAGCCTGAGTTATTTGTCTCTGGGCTCAGTTGCCTGCTACTGCTACTTGTTCTATCGTTGATGGAAGAGGAGGGGAGGGGTGGCAGTCCTGCCTCTCCGTGCATTACATGAAAATGCCTAGTTTCTTGCTTTGTTCAGAGCTGGAGACATGGCTCAGTGGTTTAAGAGCACTTGCTGCTCTTCCAAAGGACCCAGGTTCTGTTCTCAGAACCCACAAAGCAGGTACAAGCCATCTGTAACTCAAGTTCCAGAAGATCTAACACCCTTTTCTGGCCTCTGAGGGCCAGAAGACATACATATGCCTGCGTAGACTTCCGAGTAGACAAAACACTGATACACATAAAATAAAAATAAATCTTAAAAGAAGAACCTTCCTTGCTTCTTCCCATTTTAGGACTTCTCTGCTATGGCTACTCCAAATCACAACCTCAGCAGATGAAGGCTGCAACGGACGCCACCTCCTCCCAACTTCCGGCTTCCTGATACACTAATGCTGGTGTTGACTGTGTGTCCTCTCTGTTTCTGTCTCTGTGTCTTTCTGTTTCTTTGTGTTTGTTTTTGGGACAGGGACTGATGTAGCCAAGGCTAGCCTTGAACTCTATTCCTCCTGCTTCAACCTCCCAAATGCTAGGATTACAGGCATCAGTCGCCATGGCCAGCTAAGGTTAGTTTTCAAGCTAACTCTTTCACAGATGTCTCTGGAGGCAGCATGGGTAAGCTCTGGGACTGGCCAGAGTCTCGGAGATGAGAAGCAGGAACAAAACACAAGGAAGACAGGGCAGGGGTCCTGAGAGCACAGCCATGGCAGCCTAAAGATCTCGTCTCATATGCTTTTTCCCCTCCGGTGTCTTTTCTAAAATGGTGACTAGCAAGCTAGACTCACAGCTGGCATGGAAGGCAACCTGCTGCAGCCTTCAAAGGTGGCACCTTGCTCTCCTCTTTGTAGAAGGCAGCTCTTCCTTTCAGATCCTAGGTCACATTTGTTCTGCTTTCTGAGATTCACAGTCCCCTCATCACTGATGCTCTCTGCAGGACAATCGTACTGGTCCCACCCCTAAGCAGTTACCAAGAGAATTATTTACCAAAGACTATGGAAACGTTTATATTTGGTAACCATGAACAGCTGCCCCTGGAAAAGGAGAAGTCCAGCCATCAGTGCCCAACCCAACCACATGCTAGCATGCTCCAGGCTTCCAGTTTCACGCTGCACAAAGCACCTCCACACTCAGCTTACCTTGTCCTCAAAAACTGGAGCACATGGACATGTGCTCAGCCCACCTACTCAGGAAATATTTAAAAAGTGAAGCTAAGATCCTCTCATAGGCAGATACAATTAACACACATCCTCTCATCCTCTCCCTTGATTCTTGCTTGTAAGGATACAGCTAAAGGTTACACTTAGCAAGTCACATTTGTTTACATATGGTTCTTAGCAGCTCCATTGACTGCTAACACCCTCCTCCTCCTCCTCCTCCTTCTTCCTCCTCTTCCTTTTCTTCTTCACACATTCTGTTATTCAGCTTGCTTTGTAGAGATCTGTGCTTCACTTCTGGCCACTGTAATACATGGTTTCTGCCTCAAGACAACTAAAAGTTCATCAAGAAAGTTCAAAACACACATGGTGAGCATAAAACACTTTAACTCAACAGGCATTAAGAACCTTTGCAATAGACTCTGAAGGTGCCTGCCCAATATACCTTGACCTGACTCTCAAGTCACCTGCAGTAACAAATGGACTCTCTCAGTACAGGACATGAGCTTCTCATTCAGATATGGGGAACACTCCACTGTCATTTTGCCAATTTTTTTTGGAATACCTGACTTGAATACCTGTGCATCAGACAGTCCTGCAGTATCTGTGATTTAACATCCCCTGGCGGGGGGAGTCCAATCCTTGACTGATTTAAGTCTAGAGGAGCCATGAATATTCACTTTTCCTCCCTTGGTGGGCAGGATTTTGTTTGTTTTTGAGGCAGGGTCTCCCTATGTAGCCCTAGCTGTCCTGGAATTTGGATCAAACTCACGGAGATCCCCCCGCCTCTGCCTGCTGAGTGAACCATTACATCCAGCCATCAGCAGGATTGATTCCCACATACACACAACAGTGGTCCTTATCAACATGCCCCTCCCCTTTCCTCACCCCGTCCTTACTTCAGGATTCCTTTTGGAGGCTGGGGAGGTGGCTCAGTGGATAAAGCTCTTGTCATGCAAGCATGACAAGGGGAGTGAGTTCAGGTCCCCAACTCCAAGGTAAAGCCTGGCTGGGGATGGTTGTCCCCTGTCTTAGTGCTCAGGAGCAGTAGAGTGGATCCCCAGGGAAAGCTAGCTAGACTAGCCTAAACCACAAAACTCCAATTTTAGCAAGCGACCCTGCCTCAGTCAATAAAGTGGAGGGTGACTTAGTAAGACACATTTAAGGGGTTGCATGTTGCATAGCTGGTGGTAGGTGATGATGTAACTGCTGCCCTTGCCTCAACTTCAGCAGGAACTAATGCTACCTGTTAGGTATATTTTTTAAGACAAGCCTCTCCACCAACACAAATAATTCCAATTAGACCAAATCATGTTTAGTGCAGTGTTCCCGGATGGCCCCGGGAGAGCATGGCAAGGGGAAAAGAGAGGGGACACCACGCACAACCCGGAGACCACGTGTTCTTTCTCTGGGGAGCAGCCTAAATAGCCTGTGGGAGTGGTCTTGACCCTCCCTGGGAAGGAGTCACTGATTGGTAGGTTTTCCTGGAAGTGGAGTCTGGACCAAGGCAACTCCCAGGGGAGGGGACTTGAAATGGATGCCAGGGGCTGGGGTGAAGCTTCCAATCATCCCATGTTCCTTGGATATAGCGGTGTCAGAGGGCCAGGATCTCACTTCCAATCAATCATTCCAGAGTCCTTGGATGTAGGGTGTCAGAAGGCTGGGATCTCACTTCCAATCAATCATTCCAGAGTCCTTGGATATAGCGGTGTCAGAGGGCTGGGATCTCACTTCCAGCCAAACATTCCAGAGTCCTTGGATATAGGGTGACAGAGGGCTGGGATCTCACTTCCAGCCAAATATTACCTATCTAATTTTTTGAGGCAGGGTCTTATGCAGCCCAGATTGGACTTGAATTTACTAAGTGGCCAAGGATGGCCTTGAACTCTTGATCTTCCTGACTGCACTTTATAAGTGCTAACATTCTAGGTAGATGCTGTAAGGGCCTGAAGTTGGGCAGAACAAGAGAACAGGTGGAAAGGAGACCCCTTTGAGAGAGGTGAAGTGTGAACTGACAGACTTCAGAGACTGTCTGCGCTCCTGTGGAGACAGAAGGAAGGAGAGCCAGACCTAAGCTTGGAGAACTTCTGGCTGAGGAGATAACTGTACTCCCGGCAAAAACAGGAATGACTTGAGAAGGAGACATGTGGGAAAAGTTGTTTACTGCTAAGAATTAAGGGCACAAGCACATTCAGGAGCTTAACTCTAACAATTCTCGCCCCTCTACCATGCTTCTCTGAGCTGTTATCTTCCTATTGTCACTAGGCAGCCCCATGAAAAACAGATCAGAATAGTTCCCATATTAAAGGCAAAAGAACAGCAAACGTCTTGACTTTGGCTCCTGGGAGTGGCAAGTTGATCATTTTATACCAACCCTCTTACTGAAGACTTATCGCCACCATGTTTACTCTCACTGTTTCCCTGAGGGTTAGATTTGAGTGCAGGTACTTTGTGTGGGGCTGATATCCTAAAGTACAGGGGCAGAGGCTGGTCTGTGGGCTTCAAGAGCCCGAGTGACCGTGGCTGGCCACAGCGGTCGGCAGTTTAGTACATGCTCTAGGATTGCTTTTCTGTACATTTTCAGGTTCTGATTCTTCCAGCTCTGTTGTTTCTTCTGCTCCTCACGTGCATTGTCTCATGTGTTCTCCTGAACCAACTTTACAAGTCCCAAACAACTAACACACACCCATAATAAAAATAAACAACCTACCCTTAACTGCTAAAGACATGGATGAGGTATTAAACTAGTCTCCAGCCCAAGATGGTTTTGTTGGCAAATTCTACCAAATATTTAAAGAAGACATGAAACAGGGGGCTGGAAAGATGGCTCAGAGACTGCAAGCACAAAGACCACAGTTTGAATCCCAGCACCCTTGTAAAAATCCCGGCATGGCTAGATGTGCCTGTAGTGCCAGCATTGGAGGCAAGGACAGGCAGACCCCAAGAGCTCACTGGCCAGCCAAGCTAACCAGAGTGGCAAGCTTCCGGTTCAATGAGAGACACTATTTTTTTTTTAAAGATTTATTTATTTATTATGTACACAGTGCTCTATCTGCATGTATGCCTGCAGGTCAGTAGAGGGCACCAGATCTTATTACAGGCAGTTATGAACCAGCATGTGATTGCTGGGAATTGAACTCAGGTCCTCCGGTGCTCTTAACCGCTGAGTCATCTCTCCAGCCCAAGAGGCATTATCTTAAGACAATAAAGTAGAGAAATAAAGCAGGACAATCTCTGGCCTCCTCATGTGAGCACTTGTACATGTATCTCTCCTCTCTCTCTCTCTCTCTCTCTCTCTCTCTCTCACACACACACACACACACACACACACACACACACACACACGCACACTAACAACAATAATAAACAAACGTTTTAAAAGAAGAAACGACACATCTATACAGTCTCCTCCAGCAGAAGAGGGGAGACTATTTTCCAACTCATTAGATGAAGTCAGCAGGGTCTTGACACTAAGCTGGGAAAGGCCAGCACAGAAACATGAACCCACGGAGGGACATCTTCCATGAACATGGATGTACCATGAACACGGGTGTGCACTAAGACCCTCTCAGGTAAGCAACTTCCTGTGTCATTGATTCTTCTCTATCTTTCCATTTCTGGTTTTATTAATTCATGCTTTTTATCATTTCTTTAAAACAGAGTATCTTTTATTTACTCGTTGACCATTTCATATGCCTAAACAATGTACTTGAATCACATATACCCCAACTTTCCCATCCCCAGGAGTCCCCAGCTCTTCCTCCCGGTAAGTTTTTCTTGGTTTGCTTCTTCTGATGACCTTCCCTATGCAATCACTGAATGCCACCAGCTTCACCCAGTGCTCTGTCACCTGATCCCACAGCTTCTATGTGTTTTCATAGTCGTTCTGTTTAAAGGACTTTTAATTGCCTTTAAGATTTCCTCTCTGGGCCGGGCGGAGGTGGCGCACGCCTTTAATCCCAGCCCTTGGGAGGCAGAGGCAGGCGGGTCTTTGTGAGTTTGAGACCAGCCTGGTCTACAAGAGCTAGTTCCAGGACAGGCTCCAAAGCTGCAGAGAAACCCTGTTTTGAAAAACCAAAAAAAAAAAAAAATCCTCTCTGAACCAAGGATTATTTAGAAGTATTCTTTTATTTTTTAAAGAGCTAAGTGTTTGGAGACTTCACTGCTATGGATTTTTTTTTTTTTGCAGTGTTATGGTCATAGAACATTTTGTACTGTTTGTCTATAATACAGAATAAGGATAAAGTTTCATTGTGTGCTTCAAACAATTTTGTACTCCCTGTGTTGGATGGAATGTTCTACAGGTGCCAATTAGAAACACTTCTTCAATGGCTTCAATGGTGTGACTCAGATCCTCTACGCCTGCTGCTCCTGTGTCTAGTACTTTCTCTTGGTTTCTGAGAAGAAACCTGCAGTCTCCGAAAGATCTTGATTTGTCTGCTTCTCTCCAGTACTGTTCATTTTGTGGCATCCATTGCTTTAGGCACTGGTAGGAACATGCACATTAAGAGAGGATGTCTTCTTAATGAACTGACTTTTAAAATTTTATTTTATATGCATCGGTGTATGTATGCATGCCTGCATGTATGTGTAAGGGTGTCAGATCTTGGAGTTCCAGACAGTTGTGAGCTGCCATGTGGGGCTGGGATTTGAGCTTGGAAGATCCTCTGGAAGATTCTCTGCGAGAGCAATCAGTGCTCTTAGCCACTGAGCCATCTCTCCAGCTCCCTGATTTATTTTTAGATAAACTTTTATTATTTTCATTATTTTTATTATTAAGCAGTATTCTCCTTTATCCTCCTGATTGTCTCTGTGTTGAAGTCCATTTGTCTAAAATCAACATGAGTGCCTCAGTCTTGTTTTGTGTTATCACGATCTTTTCCTACTTATGTATGAGTTTTTCTTTATTTGTTTTGGTTTTTTTTTTTTGAGACAGAGTTTGAAATGAAATGCTGGAATTACAGGCCTGCACCACCACTCCCAGTTATGAGGTACTAGAAGTCAAACCCAGGGCTCTGCACATGCTAGGCAAACACTCTACCAACTGAGCTACGCCAGCAGCTCCTCGTTTGTATATCAATTGCTTCTCTCACTGTTATGACCAAGAAGCAACTTAAGGCAAGGGAGGATTTATTCGGCGTATGATCTGAGGGTACATCGTGACAGCCTGCCATGATAGCAGCAGTCTGTGGCTGCTTGCTCACATCTGGTGAGATCTGGAGTCAATGGAAGACAAGAGGTGAGGCCAGGCTATAAATCCTCAATGTCAGTCCCAAGTGAGCCACTGTCTACAGTGAGGCTCCTTTCCTAATCCACCTATAGCCTTTTAAACAGTGGCACCAAACCAGGTATTGAATGTCTTTAATATCAGAACTTGGGAGGCAGGAGCGAGCAGGCAAATATCTGTAAATTTGAGGCCAGCCTACTTTATATTGTGAGTTCTAGTCCAGCAAGAATATCATAGTGAGACCTTATCTTTCAAAAGTTAAAAAAAGAAAAATTATGTCAAGACAGTACCACCATCTGGTCACCAATTATTCAAGCACATGAGCCTAGGAGTATACTTCATATTCCAACCACAGCAAGATATTTTTCTCTTTACTATATGTATATGCACATTTTACCTACATGTATGTATGTACTCCATATGTGTGAAATGCCTGCAGAGACCAGAAAAGGGCATTGGGTCCCCTAGAACTGGAGTTACAGATGATTCTGAGCCACCATGTTGGAGCTAAGAGTCAAACCCTGGTCCTCTGCAAGAGCAGCGAGTGCTTTTAACCACTGAGCCAGCTCTCAAACTCCTATTTCTCAGTTCTTTTCTTTTCTTTCTCTCTCTCTCTCTTTTTTTTTTTTTTTTTTTTTTTGGTTTTTCGAGACAGGGTTTCTCTGTAGCTTTGAAGCCTGTCCTGGAGCTAGCTCTTGTAGACCAGGCTGGCCTCGAACTCACAGAGATCCGCCTGCCTCTGCCTCCCGAGTGCTGGGATTAAAGGTGTGCACCACCACCGCCCAGCCTATTTCTCAGTTCTTAAATGGCCCCTGAGAAGGACAAACAGAACAGCTTGTGGGGAGACAGAGTTTGGGAAATAAACCCAAAATGATCACAGAGGTCCTTGCAGAGAATAGCAAAGGACCTAGCTCTTATGCAAAGTGCATAAGAAAGCCACTGGGGACTTTAGGGGGAAGAACAGAGTGTGGAATAGATAAGCGGTTTCAGGACTATCTTAGCGTTGCTGGAGACTGCACCGCTAAAGGCAAGAGTGGCAAGGATAGGTCCCTTAGGAGGCATTGTCCTGGCTTGAAGATGACTGGGGTGGCTCGGAGTAGCAGTTGAGTGCTGTGCATTTTACTCCAGGGGAGGGGAATCCAGATCCTCCCGACTCCAAGAAAATGGCTTCTGACTTCTGTCGCCATGGCAGATCCGCATATTAACAGCACTGAGGGACTGATTCCCGCAATGATAACTGGTTGTCATGGTGCTGTAAAGTATGTTAATAAGAATCTGCCAGGTTCAAGTTTCTCATCGAGCTCTGCACAGAAAATCAGGAAAGATGAGAGGATCAGGCGTGATAATCAAAGGATCAGGAAAGATGCTGAGTCACTGTGCCTCCAGACCGGCCGGAATCAATACTATCACAGTCCTCTGCGAAGTGGAGTGGGAGAGGGGAGGCCCAGCATGAATGCACAGAAACTTCAAACCCTGTTTTCCTCCCATTTTAAATCTTGTAAAGCTTTTTCCTTCTCTGAGCAAAACCCTATAGCGGACTAAGTCTTCTCTACCCTTATTACCCTCTACAAACCAGTCATACGGTAACCTCCTGCTAGATTTATTTAAATAAAATTGAGTTTTCATGAAAACATGAAAGAGGCGTAAGCGGCAGCAGAGCAGGCCCTAGCCAGAACCTCTGAAGTGCAATTCATAGGGTCAGTGAAGGAGGATGGGGGGAGGGGCATCCTGAGGATGGATGAGGACAAATGAGCAGCGCAGCTTCTTGACACAGATGGAGACCAGGTTTCTGAGCGTTCCCGCCTTCTGGACACCATTCCTGACACGAATGCAGGACAAGGAAGGATAAACGAACCGTAGCTTCTCACCTGCTGCCCGCAGTCAGGTGTTACAATACTTATTCTTTCCCCTTGGAGAAGAAAGTTCACCCCTGTGAGCTCCAGGTCCAGTAGGCTCGAGGTCCTACCCGTTTTAGGGGCATTATTCTCAGCAGTTAAATCCAGAAACAAACAGGAAAAGAGAGTATCCATGCTTACCCACATCTCTGCTTACTTAGATACAGAGTGTCACAGTGTTGCCCTGGTGGGCCCAGATCTTCCTATGTCGACTAGGTTGGTCTCAAACTCACAGAGATCGCCTACCTCTGCCTCTCACATTCTGTGATTTAAGGCATGTGCCACCACACATGTCATTGTTATAGCGAGTCCCAGGGTGACTGGAATCTTAAAAGAGCACATCCACTAGTGATCAGACTAACAGGCCCCTTTCTCCTGTGTATTATACCTCTCAAAACAGGCTATCACTCATGTGATCCTATGCCTAAAGTTGCTTCATTTTTAATTGCACTTATTTAGTATGTGTGGACACATGCATGTGTTGTAGATCAGAAGACAATTTGCCAGAGGCAATTTTCTTCTTCTACCATGTGGGTATGAGCATCTCCTCAGTTGTTCCTATTGCTTATTTAACGGCAGAGAAGGAGGGCCTTATGCATTTGATCATTCTCAGGGACTTCCTGGAGTTTTTAAGTTGTTCATTCTCTGAGTCTTAAGAACTCTCTGAGTCTTGTGAACATGGTAGTGCATGCCTTTAATCCTAGCACTCAGGAGGCAGAGGCAGGCAGATCTCTGAGTTCAAGGCTAGCCCAGTCTACATAATGAGTTTCAGGACAGCCAAATGCTGTCTTACAAAACTCTGTCTCAAAAATTTAAACAAACAAACAAAAAAACCAACAATCAAACTCTGAGTCTTAACAAGTTTTCCCTTTACTATTTCTTGAGTCTCATAAGATTCCCTCCAGGGTGGAATATGCCAATTCATGTTCCATAACGCCCCTCAAATTGCTCCTATACATCATTTAAAAATAAAATGTTCAGCACATAGTCACTGATAATGAGATAAACATTCAGGTGCTGGTATGGGCTAAGACAGCTTGGGCTAGAGCACCCTGTTAACACTGACTAAAGCTGTATGAAGGCATGGAGACAAAGCAAAAGGAAGAAAAGAGGTAGGATCATTATCCTTAAGGAAAATAAAAGCCCCCACTAGGTGAGTTCCACATACAATGGAGCTTTTCTATCAAGACTCTTCACCATTCACTGTAGCACAGAGGAAAAGTAGGATTGGTCAGGAAGTGATGACATCACTGGTGGACACTGTGAATTCTGGGATCCCAAGGCAGCCAGAAATTGAAGGAGAAATAAGAATGAGTGATCTACAGAGAGGGAACCTAAAATCTGAATAGAAATCCCCTCAAATTCTTAGCTGCCTTCCAAATAACACATGCACAGGGTGAGGTTTCAAAGCGCCTAAAGGGAAAGCCAAATATCTGAACAAAGCTTTCAGCAACTGCCTCAGTTCTAAAGGGCCAAAGCCTGGAGCACAGAACCCACAAAATTAGAGGGCATGCTTCTCATTGAAATCCCAAAAGAACCTCAACAGTAACTACTAAAGAAACATAATGTAATCCAGAGAGTCCATCATGCACCAACCGAAACATGCAGTTTTCAACAAAACTTCTACTGCGGTTTAGAAATGTAGCACACTGTCGGATAGGAAGTAGAGAGTCAGGTGGTTAGTTATTGAAACAGATTCATGCTAAAGAGTACCGTGGTTTGGATTAGGGCAACCGCAGTGGCTGTGGGAAATTAAGGATGAACGTTCGATGTTTTGTGGGTTGAATCCACATGGCTGCTAAAAGATTTTAAATGGATGAAAATAAAAGGAGTGTCAAAGGCAGTAGACATCACACTGAGTGCTCACTCTTCCCTCGCAGTTCATATTTAAATATCACAAACAAACCCATGAAGTTGGTTCTGTTCCCATTCCCATTTTAAAAGCAATCAATTTCTCCCTCCCTGGGGACTGAGAATGAAGGTTTATCTCGAAAAGTGTGTAGAGGGTAAAGGCAGAAATTCCAGAAGGTCGAATGGACAGAGGCCAGAGATGGCGTACTTGGGAAGGCGTCCGCAGGGGCAGGGCCCGCTTGCGATTGGCCGAGTTGCAGAGGAGGGCTCTGCAGATCCTGGCCCAGCCCCCTGGCTGTTATTGCTACCTCCTCTGCGACCTAGCCGGGGAAAGGAAGCGAGCGCTTGGATCCAGGGAAGATGCAGAGCTCGTTGAGGCCCGAGGGCTCCGGGGGGCTTCAGCTCCTGGTCTGCTTCCTTCTGCTTTACAGTCGCCCAGGAAGCTGCAGCGACATAAATGCCCACGGTCAGGAGGAAACCCTGGGGGTGCGGGCAGGGCCAGAGAGCAATTCTGAGAGCAGAGGAGCTGGCCTTCAAGGCTGAAACTCAGGATGAAAACCGTTTGGGATGACAGAGGAGAGAAATGCAGAGTCTGAGAGAGAGAGAGAGAGAGAGAGAGAGAGAGAGAGAGAGAGAGAGTCTTGGGGCTTGTGTACGGGGGGGGGGTGTCTAACCACAGGAGGAGCGGACCCAAGGGAAGGTTGGAGGTTCGGAAAGAGTGAGGAAGACAGAGATGAATGGGGTTTGGTATAGGAACAGGAGTGGTTGTATTTGGATACTTGGTCCGGGATCAAGGGAGTAGGCGATTGGGGCTGAGAGACCGAGCAAGGCTCAACCACTGACCCGCAGAACCCGGGGGTCTGGGATCCGGTTTCTGGATGGGGTGAGGAGTGCTAGGTTGGGGTGAAACAGTTTGGAGGGGAAAGAAGACCGTTCTCCTTCCTCTGACTCTGTTCTGCGTCATCCTGGATGGGCCTGGTGCGCACTCCGCAACAGACAGTCGGGGACAGACTGCGCAATCTCAGAATACCTGCGCAGACACTGCATAAATCCTAGTCTGACGTCCAGTCTCCCGGCGGGATTCTTGGGTTTGGAAGCCAATGCAGGGCATTCGCAAAGAACTGTGGGATGAGGTCTGGTGTCAGACGAAGTGGCGGGGGCGGGGGGAGAGCTGAGGCGGAGTGGGGTTGGTGTGGCATGGGGGGTGTGAATTGCAGATACCGAGGTGTCTCTCCTTACCGCCCATGGTGACCACTCCTGGCCCTCAGCACCACGGAGAGCTCCAGTCATTCTGTGGTCCTGGTGTAGCTCCACGTCCCCGCAACTCCATTACCGCTCTGGGGACGCTGTCTCAAACAACAACGCCTCTCCTCCGGAAGTTCTCTTTTTCACCAGGGCACTAGAAGGTCAATTTCTTCCTGGGATCGGGATTGTTACCGACTGTACTTCTGAATGGAGTGAGGGGGAGCATTGCACATTCTCGGAAGACCTATGATTCTAGTACTAAAGAGGCTGAATCAGGATTGAGAATTTGAGGCCAGCCTTCTCTCTTTCTTTTTTTAATTAGCTGAAGTGGGGTAAGGAGCCCCACTTTTTTTCTTTAGCCATACTCACTTGTCTGGAACAAGAACCAGGAGTTTCTTCATCCCTGCCCTTCTCTTACACACAGTTGGGCAAACTGAGGTTTAGGGAATAGATCCCAACCTTCAGACCTTACACACAAGAATACAGTCAGCCCTCCCTGCCCACACATTCCCCATCGTGGAATTCTGCATCCTCAATTGCACCAACTGTGGATTGAATGCAGACCCCCGTCATTATTCTCTAAACAATGCATAAAGTAACTATTTGCATTATATATTAGCTATTATAAATAATTGGGAGATTGTTTAAAATATTCAAGAAGGGACTGGCAAGAGGACTCAGCAGATAAAGACATTTGCCACGGGCTGGAGAGATGGCTCAGAAGTTGGGAGCACTGGTTGTTCTTCCAGAGGTCCTGAGTTCAATTCCCAGCAACCATATGGTGGCTCACAACCATCCATAGTGAGATCTGGTGCCCTCTTCTGGCATGCAGGCAGAACACTGTATACATAATAAATAAATAAACCTTAAAAAAAAAGACATTTGCCACCAAGTTTGACAACCTGAGTTGAATCCTTTGGGACCACATAGTAGAAGGAAAGAGCTGACTTTGGAAGTTGTCCTCAGATCTCTAAACTCGTGCTGTGGCACATGCTTTTATTGTGTATGTGTGTGAGTGTGCACGCACACACACATACACACACAAAGTGCAATCAAAAATAAAGTGTACAGGAGGATATTTACAAGTAACATACATATAATAAAGCATTTTGTATTAGGGTCTTGAAGATCTACAGATTTTGGTATGGAGGGTAGTCTGAGACCCAGTCCCCTGAAGATACTAGGGAAGATGGTATTTTCTCTTTCTGAGGATTCCAGTTCTTTTCCCCAGTCCCTCCTGTTTTCAGAGTTTTCCTTAAAATGCGGCTTGTCTGCTTCCCAGATTCCACCTGTCTAGCCATCTGCCCACCATGCGCATAGCCAGATTCTGCCTGTCTATCTGACTGCCCACCATGAGTGGGTAGCTCGCCAAGATTCCTTTTGCACATGAACATTCACAGATTTTTTTTCTTTTTTGGAATGTGCACTTGGTTCTTTCCTGGATATTGATACCAAGACTGAATGGGAGCCAGGTGTGGCAGTGTAGACCTTTAATTCCAGGACTCTGGAGACAGAGGCAGGTAGATGTCTGTGAGTTTCAGGCCAGCCTGGTCTACATAGTGAGTTCCAGGACAGTCAGAGCTATTTAATAAAGCCCTATTTCAAACAATGACAAAAAAACAAGAGTCCAGGGGCTAGTGATGATGGAGAGAATGACAACTCTGATGTGGGGAAGGACCTGGCTTTGTGCTAACAATGAGGAAAAGACAGTGGCTTTGCTTCAGCTGGTATTTGGAGTGATTCAGCCCAAAATCTTTGCTGACAGCGCTATTCTGCCCTTAGATGGTCAGGCCCAAGTAGCATCGGAGCAGTTCTGGTCGTTCCAAGAATTTGCTGCTTCAGTCTTCTGGTACTTACAACTTTTACTCCAGCAGCTCATGCCCCAAGGTAAGCAAAACCCGGAGAACAGAGATGGGGGCCCAGGCAGATTTGGGGGAGAGTAGCGAGGGACTATTGGTCAGAGGGTAAGATTTCTCTTGCCTGTATGCCTTTACTTTCTTATCACCTTAGAGGAAAAGGGAACAAGAGTAGGGTAGAATCTAGATGAGGAGATTGTTATCACTTGAACACCCTGAAAGAGGACAGCATACAAGTCCTTGGGACAAGTCCCTACCTACCTTTAGAATCATCTGCATTTTTAAGAGTCAGGATTCCTTAATCGCTCAGCCAAGAGTACATCTCAGCCTCTGAGTGGGAAGCAGGAAAACTATATAATAAAGTAGAGAGATAGGGAGTCCATTAAAGATGGATGGCTGGTCCTTCTGTAGAGTTTCACATGTGTGAGGTAGGATAGGAAATTTGCCTTGAGCTGACATCACTATACCCGATTCTTTAAAAAGTTCCTAGACCAGCAACACCTGGATCATCATCAGGAAATCGGTTACAAATATTCAATCCTAGGTCTGGGGAGGCGGCTCAGTTGGAAAATGTCTGCCATCCAATTAGGAGGACCAGAGTTTGTATCCCATCACCCAGACAGGAGCAGTGGCATGTGTCTGTAAAACCTGTGCTGGGGGTGGGGACATAGAATAAGGAGATTCCTGGAGCTCACTGAACAGTTAGTCTTGCCTAATAAACTCAGCGAAAGACCCTACCTCAGAAATAAGGTAAAGAACCAATGGGATGGCTCAGTGGGTAGAGGCACTTGCCACCAAGCTGGATGAACTGAGTTCAAATCTCAGAACCCATGGAAAGGTGAAAGGAGAGCACCGACTCCATAAATTTTACCCTGACCTCCACAGCCATGTGCACACATGCACACACACGTGCAAACACACACTCACAATGGTGGTGGTGGTGGTGGTAATAAACAGAATGAAATGGAAAGTCAAGGGAAAAAAATCACGGTCTCAAAAAAAATAATGTGGGAAGTGATTAAAGAAGACACTCTAGTCTGCACATGCCTGTACACATGCACACTTGTGTGTATACACACACAAAGTAAAATGTAATTCTTTAACTTTACCCCAACCTACTGAATCTGAATGTGAAAAACAGCAACCTTGCATTAACGAGCCTTACAAGATACTTTAACACACGCCAACATTTGCATGGCTGCATTGAAGGGTTTTGGGTGTTGTTTGGCTTGGTTTAGGGGTTTTTTTTAGGTATTTGTTTCCATCTTTGATTTCACTTAATCCTACTGTGTCAACAAGTGAGTCAGTAGATTGTTAGCTATGATGTACCCGTACCGTGCTCAGCAACCTTTCCATACCACAACACATAACTTTCTCCATTAAATGTGGTTTTATGTAAACTGGAGGGAAAGGTCTCTCTGCCCCTGGTGCCGCTTCACTCCGTCCTTTCACCCTACAGACCTGTTCTGGACAGATGAAATAGCCGAAGAAGTACTGACCAAAAAGGTGGAGCACCTCAACAGACTCCACCTCCAACATAGGCTGTGCCAGAAGGATGAGAAGGCGTTTTCCCCCACCGCAGCCACTGGGGTGAGGTATGGAAACCTTTGGTCGGCCCCTGCTATTTAGGGCACTAGAGCTGTGTGTAGAAGCTACCGGAAGCACTGTGCTCCATGTCTAGGATCAGTGGGGAATAATTCTATGAGGGTAATACTTGTACTTCAAAAAGGGAGGGGGAGGTATTGGCAAGCTGAGGTTCCACCTGTCATTCCTGTCTCTTCTAGGTGTAAACAAGAAGAGAAACTTGGATTCTTATACCCCAAGGTGAGACCATTTATCCTCCCCCCAAACTGTGGACCCTGGCTTTGGATTCCTTTGACTTTCCTGCTCAAATCGTTTCATCCTTCCTGCCTCTTTCCTGACTCCTGCCTTCTCTCTCCCATTAGAGTCCAACAGTCAAGGTGAGCAAGGACCGATGCTTTGTCCCCAAAGTAGTTCCAAAGTCTCCAAAGCAAGAAGCAACTCACCCCACCAAGGTGAGGGTTCAGTTCTCCTAGGACGCTAGAGTCATCAAAGACATGTTTAAATGGGGGGAGGGCAGGTATAAAAGAGGGATGAAGCAAACTTTTGTACCCAAAGGATAGTCCTGCTTGCTTATAGACTACTATCTAGGTATCCAGATGAGAAGGTGGTGGGGCATGACACAGCTTCAGGGAGCTCCTAAGGAGGACAAAAGCTGAAAGATCACGCATCAGGTTTGAGTTTAAAACAGGAATTGAAAACAGAAGGACCTGCCAGCTTAGCTAAGAGGAGCTCTGTACATAGTGGAAGCAATGGTGGAGCAGAGGCTTCAACGGCATCTTCGGCTTTGCTCTGGGATGGCCCAGGCAAGGATCAGAGGCATCTCCCTGTAGTCTAGACTAGAGATCACCCATCTAATATCTTTACAGATGGAATTTGGGGCACAGGCTGGTAATAAAGCTTCCTTAGCCTGCCATGCTGTGTCCATGCGACTAGACCCAGGCCTCCCAATTTCCAGCTTCCCCTGTATGATTCTTGCCCTGTCACTCGAGGCCTTGGGGTTGGGGTGTTCCAAGCATCAGATTTCCCCATATTGAAAAGTCTTGTTAGGGCTAAGACACAAATGATAAGAGAGTAACGGTCAGAAGACACAAAGGAGGGGGCACTGCAACCACAAATGTCTGGAGGCAAGAATGTCATGACCAGGCAGAGGAGCAGAGCCTCCAGTGACAGAGCTAAGGATGGAGAAGGAAGGTAGCATCCAGTGACATCTAAGGATGGGGGAAGAAGGCAGCATCCAGTGACACAGCTAAGGATGGAGAAGGAAGGCAGCATCCAGTGACAGCTAACGATGGGGGAGGAAGGCAGCATCCAGTGACACAGCCAAGGATGGAGGAAGAAGGCAGCATCCAGTGACACAGCTAAGGATGGGGGAAAAAGGCAGCATCCAGTGACACAGCTAAGGATGGGGAAAGAAGGCAGCATCCAGTGACACAGCTAAGGATGGGGGAAGAAGGCAGCATCCAGTGACACAGCTAAGGATGGAGAAGGAAGGTAGCATCCAGTGACAGCTAAGGATGGAGAAGGAAGGCAGCATCCAGTGACAACTAAGGATGGAGAAGGAAGGCGCCATCCAGTGACAACTAAGGATGGAGAAGGAAGCCCATGGAGGGGCTCACAGAGCACACTTTACATTAAGAACAGTGGGGAGTTACTGGAATATTTTGAGGAAGGGAATATCTTAATGAGACATTTAGTTTTTAAAAGGCCACCCTAGTTGTGAGGCATGGTGGTGCATATTGAATCCTAGTATTCAGGAGGCTGAGGTGGCAATATTGTAAATTCAAGGCTACAGAACAAAACTCTGCTCCCTTTTCTTAAAAAAAAAGAACCCTACAGTGATGATGGGTAATGGGACAGTAAGAAGAGCAAGAATGAAGATGGAGATGTGAGAGATGGGCTGTTCTGGTCCAGGGAGGCAGAAAGGGCTTGGGTTTGGGTAGTAGCAATGGAGCTGACAATTGTCCTCTCCTGCTTTCCCCATGCACACCCTCCATCTAGAGGCAGCCTGTGAGAAGTGGTTCCCAGCCCTTGATGCTTTCCAGGAAACAGGCTCCCATTCCTGCAATGTGGCAGCCAGGGTTTCTAAACCTGGCTTAATTGCTGGGTAACATAATATGAGCTAAATGACAGAGACCCACCTGTGCTGAACTGGTGGCTTTGGTGCTTCCAGGAAGACGAAGAGTTTTACCATTCTTCTCCAGCTCCCTGCTATAACAGAAAGCAGCAGGAGGAGAAGAAGCTTTATGTGGGAGCCAGGAGCTTAGGCTACCAACCCATGGGCTGAATCACCACGGGGAAGGCTTACTCAAACCAAATAGTTATTGCGTATTTGAGGGAAAGGAGCAGATAGGGAGGCACAATGTCTCTCCAGCCTGACTTCAATTTCCTTGTTTCTTCTTTTTTAGGGCTTCTTTGGGCCATCCCCCACTGTGGGTCTCAACCTTGTTGCTGACTGAGATCTCGTTGTTTAAAGCCCCTTTCCCTAAGACCCTCCTCATTGCCCTCAAAGGGGCAATTCTTGGATGACCCAAATAAGGATAATTAAAGTTGACTTTCATGCAAACGCTTTCTGTGAGCCTGTCTTGAGGCAGGGCACATGGGACAGGAATTGGATAGAAGTTCCCATGGGAGAGAGGTAGGGGTAAAGGAGACACAACTCTGAATGCTTGGTCAAAGGCTGCTTTCTGAAGTAGAGGGTGTGAGAGGTGACCACCGCTGTCATGGTAGCCTTTTCCACTGGCACCCTCGCCATGTTGTACGATCTGGTTACCCAGCCTTCCATGTCACGTGGAAATAGAATCCACATTTCTCCCCTGTCAGTTCTTTCCATTCGTTTGTTCCTTGCATCCATCAAATCAATTAATCATTACTAGTCTCCCAAACCTGCTCCTAGGCCTTTCTTCTTTGTTTAACTCTGAGAACCATTGTGCCAAGCTCCTGTGGCTGTCTGCACTTGGTACCTCTACAAATATACCTTATAATCTCGGAGACCTTGAAGTGTAGTCAGAGATACTATAGATTCATTCAAGTATCTGAAGGAAACAAACACGGTGGGCATCCCTTAGCTCCTGACCACATCGTCACCCAACCAAATGAATAGTTTCTATCTCTGCTAACATCTTCCTGTCCCAAGCCCTGAGTTCTCTGCGTCTCATCTGGGAATTCATAGAATGTACCTTTCTGTGCTTCAGCCTGTCCCAAAGGGCCTGGGATTTAATGTTCCTGAGAAGGAGTTTCCTCATGGACAGTTCTGAAGAATATCGGATATTCTTTAGAGGATGCCCAGTGGCTACCAGCCCCCAGTGGTGATCTGTTCAACACCATGCTTCATATCATAGCCCACTTTTTCTTTTCCTTTCTTTCTTCCTTCCTTCCTTCCTTTTTCCTTCCTTTCTTTTTCCTTTCTTTCTTCTTTCTTTCTTTCTTTCTTTCTTTCTTTCTTTCTTTCTTTCTTTCTTTCTTTCTTTCTGAGACAGGGTTTCTCTGTGTAGCCCTAACTGTCCTAGAACTCGCTCTGTAGACCAGGCTGACCTCGAATTCAGATATCTGTTTGTCTCTGCCCCCAGAGTGCTGGGATTAAAGGCATGTACCACCACCACCCAGCTTGGACTTTTCTTCTTTAGTAGGATTGAGTTTTCCAGTCCTAATTTGTAGTTTCCAGGACTACCTCACACATAAAGTGCAGCTCCCAATTTCTTGTCTCTTTTGAGTTGGCTCCTACTAAGCCTACTGTGTGCTACACACCCCTCTAGGCATGGGCACACACCCTGGTAGGCACTGGAACACACTCTCTAGGCACTGTTACACACTCTCTAGGCATTGGTACACACACCTCTAGGCATTAGTACACACCCTCTAGGCATGGGTACACACCCTCTAGGCATTGGCACATGACCCTCTAGGCATTGGTACACACCCTTTAGGCATGGGTACACACCTCTCTAGGCATTGCTACACAACATCTAGGCATTGGTACACACCCTCTAGGCATTGGTGAGCCAGTCATGAATAAAACAACATATTCACTGTTGGAGAGGTTGGTTATAAATAATTTTCAAGGGAGAAGTCTAAGCAACATTTCTGGCCCATGGAGTAGTTAGATTCTTGCCGATCCCTTCAGTCAACCCTGCTTTCCCTTGTACCACACTGCTTGCTCTAGCAACTCAGCCCTAATTGTGCTGGGCACATGTGCCAGGGCCCTATACTTCCAGACTCTTGCATGCACTGTTATTTTTACACATAGGAGCCTCATCCTTAACACACCTTCTCCATCATATCCTAAAAATCAAAGTTACCCTCTGTGGTCCATTCCCTGTCCCTTCTAATATTTCCACCCCCAGGAAAAAGTGGCAGAGGTTAGAAAGAAAAACAAGCCAGTAGTGGAAGTTTGAAAGTCTGCTGACTATGAAACAGAGTGAATAGGTGGAAAAGATGGGAACTTCTCAAGATTTATGTGTTTTTATTTTATATGTGTGAGTGTTTGCTTTTATGTATGTATATGTACCACATATACATGTGTGCCCGGTGCCTTTGGAAACCAGAAAAGGGTGTTGGATCTCCTGGAACTGAATAGCTTACAGATAGCTGTAAGCCACCGTGGGAGCTGGGAACCAAACCCCAGTCCTTTGCCGTCTCTTCAGCCCCACATAGAAACTTTCTTTTCTTTTCTTTTCTCTTTTTGTTTGTTTTTGTTTTGTTTTGCTTTTTGAGACAGGGTTTTTCTGTGTAACAGTCCTGGGTGTCCTGGAACTCGCTCTGTAGAGCAGGCTGTCCTCTAACTTGCAGAGATCCACCTGCCTCTGCCTCCTGAGTGTGTGTGCCACCATGCCTGGCTCAGCTAAGAGCTTCCGAAAGGAAGGTAGGCCTGATTTTTGTTGCAAAGGATCAGGTAACACAGCTTGAATCACACCTACCAGACATAAATGTTTCTGGAAGAGGGAGCAGCAGTGAAAATTGTAGGAAAGTGAGGTCTTGGGTTTCTGCACAGTGGGTTAGGGCACAGAAAGAGCAGGGACCGCTTCTGACTGAAATACAACCGAAAGAAAGAGAGTGAGAAAGGACAATTCGAGAGGCCCCAAAGATGTGTTCATGGACCTGACAGCTGCTGTGGTTTGAATTTTGTCTCCACCAAACTCACCTTCAAATCCTAATCTTGAGACCTCCAGACATGACCTTATTTGTAAATAAAGCTGTCAAAGAGTTAAAATGAACCAGGTGGTGGTGGCGCACGCCTTTAATCCCAGCATTCAGGAGGCAAAGTCACGCGGATCTCTGTGAGTTCGAGGCCAGCCTGGTCTACCAGAGCTAGTTCCAGGACAGTTAGGACTGTTACACAGGGAAACCTTGTCTCAAAAGAACCAAAAAAAAAAAAGCATTAAAATGAGGTCATCAAAGTGAACTTTAGTCCAAAGTAGTTGCTGTCCTTATAAAAAGGGAAATTTGAAGAAAGACACAGAGAAAAGATATTAACAGTTACTAACTCCTGAAAAGTGAAACACAATAATAATAATGAGGAGGAGGAGAAAATAAAGAACTGATCAATGATTTCCACGAAAAAAAAAAGAGAGGAGGAAATAAGCAAAATCAAACAATGGGTAAATAAATGGGTGCCTTATATTTTCTGCAACTACAATTTTCCCTTCATTAATCTTTTTTTTATGTTAGCCACATGGCTCGGTACAGCGTTTATTTAAAACATAATTGATAGAATATAGACAATTCTCTCGTACCACTTCCCCCTCTTTTTTTCATATTCTTTTATTTTTCATTCAAAAATTTACACTTCTCCCCTTCTCCCAGTCCCCTCCCACTCCCCCGCTAACCCTCCTCCCTCCCCCTGCTTCCTTAAGAAGGGGCAGGGTACCCTGCCCTGTGGGAAGCCCAAGGCCCTCCCCCCTCCATCCCAGCCTAGGAAGGTGTGCATCCAAATAGACTAGATTCCCAAAAAGCCAATATATGCAGAAGAGATAGGTCCCAGGGCCATTATCATTGGCTTCTCAGTCAGTCCCCATTGGCAGTCACATTCAGAGATTCCGGTTTGATCATATGCTCATTCAGTCCTGGTCCAGCTGGATTTGGTGAGCTCCCATTAGATCAGGCACACTGTCTCAGTTGGTGGACCAGCCCCTCGTGGTCCTGACTTCCTTGCTCATCTTCTCCCACCTTCTGCTCTTCGACTGGACCTTGGGAGCTCAGTCCATTGCTCTGATGTGAATGTGGGTCTCTGTCTCTATCTCCATCCATCGGACGAAATTTCTATGGTGATGATCAAGATACCCTTCATTAATCTTCACCTCCTTTTTGTTCCCAGGGGAGCGTTGTGAATGAACATCTCTTCCTCTGGATCTTCATTACGTTAGCAGGATGAGAATACCTAAAAGGAGATTAGAGCGGAGTATTGAGGAGAGGCCAGGGTGTTCAGTTCCCCAGTCCCCCACCTCCCTGTGAGGTTACTTCAGACCACTTACCCCCTCCAACACAGATGCAGTAGCAAACACACACAGGGCAAACACGGTCACTCAGTTCATGATAATCCATGATGACCCAACTCGGCCAACAGTTCGTGGTGCCGTGTTCAGTTCTAAGCCATAAGTGAAAGCAAAGGAGAGTGATACTAGTTAGCACTGGAAAAGGTAATGTCTGATGCTCAGTGAGCCTTCTGGGGTGCTGGAATGCTTCACTTCTGCAACTGGATGGCCTGGGTGGCCAAAAAAACCAAGATATTTCCTTTTGTTTTGTATATTTATCTGTGATAGTTAACAATTTATAAACTTCAAAAGGGGAAACAAATGGGATAAAATGAAAGGTGGCGGGGCGCTGTAGAAGTCAGCAGAAGAGTTCTGCAAGCATATCTTATTCCATAGCTTCGCAAAGAGCTCAAAAGAAAATTATATAAAGAATATAAGGCACCATCCTAAAACTAAAAATAAACTGAAACAAAAAACTCTAATTATATATCAAATTGCCAACCATAATTGCACAAACAGAAGAGCTGTTTGAAATAATCCTAGAATACGGTATTCTGATTATGCATACTTATAAGTTATATTTAAAGGTAAAATTTAGGCCAGGTATATATGATGGTGCATGCTTTTAATCCAGCACTTGGAAGACAGAAGCAAGCAGATCTCTGTGAGTTCAAGGCCAACCTTGTCTGAAAGCAACAGAGAATTCTATGCCAGCCAAGGCAGATCCTATCTCAAAAACACGTATCCATTGCTTTATTATTTTAGTGTATGAGTGTTTTGCCAGCACACAACCACATGCAAGCCTGGTGCCTGAGGAGGTCAGAAGAGGCCAGTGAACCCTCTGGAACTGGAGGTACTGTACAGATGGTTGTGAATCTCCTTAGGGATGCTGGGAACTGAATTCTAGCCTTCTGCAAGTGGGTACTAGGTACTCGTCACCCCTGAGCCATCTCTCCAGACTTCACCGTCTTATTAGTAAGACAGTATTTGTATTATTCTGTGTGCATTGTTGGTTGTGTATTAGATTAATCATACATGTGGTTATATTAATGTCACCAAGAACCCCAGTTTCCAGCATAGGAATAAAGAACTACAAATGTAGAAAGCTCAGTAAAAATCACCATTAAACGCTAGTTGCAGGACTAGTTGAGATGGCTCAGTGGTTAAGAGCCCTGACTGCTCTTCCAGAGGTCCTGAGTTCAATTTCCAGTAACCACGTGATGGCTCAGCCATCTCCAGTGGAATCTGATGCCCTCCTTTGTCACGCAGGCATTCATGCAAATAGAGTACTCATATACAAAAAATGCATAAATAAATGAATCTATAAATACAAATTGGAGCGTGCATGTGTACGCGTGTGTTGTATCTTAATACCCTGGCTCTGTTCATAGAAAAGATCTAGAATCAGTGCTCCCCTTAGCTACCATTTCACTCCTAACATCCAGCTTCCAGCCTCTAAAATCAGCCCTTACTAAAAGCTACCTCTCTTTAGATGAATGGCTGCTTCCGTATCAGCAGACAGAAAAAGAAAAAGAAAAACCCAGTACAACTTGGAGTGACAAAAGAGAGAGAGGAGAGAGAGTGAGACTTAGTGATTGAGAGAGAGACAGAGACAGAGATACAGAGAGAGAGACTTAGTGATTTATGGGATATTTCAAAAGGACATTGAAATCTAATTCAAGGACCTGTCGCTGGCTTTTTTGGGGATAATTTGAATTTCAAAAAGTAATTATTGTGACTGATCAATGCAATACAAATTGACTATATAAATAGTAATATTTAAAAAAGAAAAATCACAAAAGTATTCTAATAAAACTCATAAACCACTATTGAGGTAACTATTACAACTACTTCTTTTTTTATAAACTTTTTTATGGTTTATTTAACTTTATCTTAAGTGCATTGGTGTGAAGGTGTCAGATCCCCTGGAACTGGATCTTCAGACAGTTGTGAGCTGCCATATGGGTGCTGGGAATTGAACCCGGGGCCTCTGGAATAGCAGTCAGTGCTCTTAACCGCTGAGCCATCTCACCAGCCCCTTACAACTACTTCTTAGTCTGAAAGTAAGATCAAAGGTTAAAAATATATTCTAAGATGGGCAGCGGTGGCTCACACCTTTAATCCCAGCACTCAGGAGGCAGAGGTTGGCGGAGCTCTGTGGATTTGACGCCAGCCTGGTCTACAAAGTGAGTTCCAGGACAGCCAGGGCTACAAAGAGAAGCCCTGTCTTGAAAAACAAAAACACAGAGAGACAGAGACAGAGAAAGAGAGATAGACAGAAAGACAGACGCAGAGAGAGAACACATTCCACCTCATTTGGCATTGTATTTCAGGGTAAATGACTGAAAGCTGACAAATGTCAAAAGAATGAGAAAATAAAAAATTACATTTTGCAAACTGGAATGGAATATTTTAGTCAGAAATCAGCACTGAGGACCAGGGACATAGTTCAATGGTACAGAACTTGCCTAGCATGTCAGAGGCTCTGACTTTCATTCCAAGCAGATACTAAGAGGAGGAGCAGGAAGAACACGAAACTAGATGACAAAGTTGATGGTTGGAGAGCTAAATGTTCTCATGGTGCCAACATATTCCATGGATTTCGTGTTCATGCTCATCACATTAGGAAAGATGTGGCTGGCTCTACTTTAGACTGGTTATCGGTTTTACCCAGACTTTATGCGTCTCCTGGGATGAAGCAATTGAAGGTATTCTATTTACATTTAAAAAAATACAATCCAACTAACACTTTAGGGATAATTTCTACTGTACAAGGCTGGAGAGATGGCTCAGTGGTTAAGAGCATCGCCTGCTCTTCCAAAGATCCTGAGTTCAATTCCCGCAACCACATGGTGGCTCACAACCATCTGTAATGAGGTCTGGTGCCCTCTTCTGGCCTGCAGGCATACAAGCAGACAGAATACTGTATACACAATAAATAAATATTTTAAAAAATTTTCTACTGTACAGAAGGAAATACAGAGGATGTATGTGATACATACATCAACACAGGGAAGCCCACACTGAGGCGAATCTAGAAGATGAGGAGTTCAGAGGAGAAAAATGACTTGCTTTCTATCCTACATGACAATGTGAAAAATGGAGGAAGGGTGACTGTTGGATATCTCTGCTAAGTTAAAAAGAATTAAGAACAAAATTATATTTGGCCAGGCAGTGGTCAGTGGTGGAGCATGCCTTTAATCCCAGCACTCAGGAGGCAGAGGTAGGTTGATCTTTGGGTTTGAGGCCAGCCTGGTCTGTAGAGTGAGTTCCAGGATGGCCAGGACACAGATAAACCCTGTCTTGAAAAACCAAAACAAAAATAAAGAAAGAAAGAATATAATTAAATGCAATACTGACTCTTGATTGACTCCTTTTTGAACAAAAAGCTGAAAAGACAAGTTGCAAACAATTTGAGATATTTGAATATGAATGTGCTCTAAGCGACATTATTGTAGGAAAGTGTCCTTATTTCCTAGAGATGCATGTTGAAATATTTATAAGTTAAATTTATAATGTCTATCATTTCTTTTTAAATATTAAAAGGGAGAAAACATCTCCCAAATATCAATAACTGTGAAGTCTAGATAAGTGTTTTTTCACCAAGCCACTTTGGTTTTTCTTTTTCACCAGACCATTCTGTCTTTTTAATTCATTTTATAAAACATTATTCTCTCTCTCTCTCTCGTGTGTGTGTGTGTGTGTGTGCGTGTGTGTGTGTGTGTTGAGGGAAGCCCTCAGGTAGGGGTCAGAAGGCAATGTCTTAGAGTCAGTTCTCTCTTTCTATCTTTATATGGATTCAGAGGATCAAACCCAGATCATCAGGTTTGGATAGTTAATGTCTTTGCTGACTGAGTCATCTCACCAGACCCATATTGTCTTAAAAACAAAACAAATAAATAAACAAAACAGCTAGAAGGCAAAAGAGTAATGTAATCAAATTGGAACTTTAGAAAACTCACTCCATGGCTGACTGGATAAATAAGAGTGGTATAGAAAAGCCATGGGGGAAACTGCTGTGATAGGCTTGAGGAAATGGTCTAACTGAAGCAGTTAGGGTGGAGAGAAATGGTCTGATGTGTACCTTATGGTAGAAACCATGAGGTCGTTGATAAGCTTGAGAGCGGAGAGGCTAAGGGACCGTCAAAGCCGATAACAAATGTCAGTGCTTGCAGGGGTGCAGCTGGGGGAAGCGGGGCAACTTCTGACATTCTGTAACACAGTAGGATAACTATAGGTGGCAGCGATGCGTTGGCTATTTCAAATTAGCTGATAGGAAAGATTCTGAGCATTCCTAACACAAAGAAATTATGAATGTCCGAGGTAATAGTTAAGCCAGATATGTGGATCTGTTCATTGCACACTGCATACATGCATGTACAGGTACTGAAATGTCACACTGTAATATGTGCATGTTGCTGTATATTAACTAAAAGAAAACAAGTACTAAAGAAAAAAATTTTCAAGACAGATTGCAAGAGGAAAAGAAGTTAATGCATAGGAGCGTTTGTGATGTGCAAGTACAGGTCTTGGCCCAGAGATGAGTTAACGCATAAATTCTCACCACCACCTCTGGGGCAGGTGCCTTTGCCCCTCCACTTTACCAAACAAGGTAAGCAACTAGCTCGAGGCTATACCAGCACACGTGCCCAACCATCCCTGATCTTCAGGATGACGCCAGTAGCTGTGACGGAGATGCGTTACAAGTTCCTTTTCTGGTTTCTTACGCTTCTTGTCTCAGGGTGTGTACTCGCTGGCCCACGTATCTTTCCTGTTCACCACAGAACCCCTTTTCAACAACCCTGAGCCATGAAGACAGAGGCGGTGGACCTGAAAAATACAGGTCAGGAGTGGGTGGACCCAGTGGGAATTCTAGAGAGGAAACTACTATATGGTGGAGGAGACATAGGTTGAGTAGGTCCCGAGCTAAGAGGGGGCTCTTACGCCAGTCTGACGCAAATAGGCATAAGAGCCGGGGGTGGAGATGTCGTCACCGCACGCCTGCAGTTGGCTAAGTCGCCTCTCAAGAGGGGCCTGTAGACCCCGCCTTGGAGGTGGGTGGGGAGCGGCAGGCTCCGCCTAGGCTCCTCGGCTGACTCCCGCCAGCGTCCCTGAGACTCTGGCTGGAGAGCGAGCTCACCCAGCCGGGAAGGATGCGGCGCCCGCGGCGGCCTGGGGGTCCCGGGGGTTCCGGGGGCCTCCGGCTGCTGGTCTGCCTGCTGCTGCTGAGCGGCCGCCCCGGGGGCTGCAGCGCCATCAGTGCCCACGGTCAGGAGAAAACTTGATTGGGGGGGAGAGCAGGGGCCGGGAGCAGAACTCGGTAGTGGGGGTTGGGGGCGAAGGGGAGCGTCGCAAAGGCAAGAAGCCCAGGTAAACTAAATGTAGCGGGGCGGGGGGGGGGGCGGGGCGGGCTGCGGGATGAGGAAGATGAGAGGCGAAGCAGGGATCCGAAGGAAGATGAAGATGAGGGTGGCTGCAAGGAAAGGGGCGTAGGCCGGGAGGTGGAGCTGGGATACGCAGGCTGGACCTGGGAGAAGTGGGCTCCAGAGAAAACAAGGTTCGGGAGGAGGAATGGGGGTATACGCGAGTCGACGGATTTAGAGGGACTACAGGACCGTGGGAGAGGCCAGAGACGTCGAGGTGGAGACTCGAACTGAAGAATCGGGAGCCAGGAAAGGAGGAAGGAAGGTGGAAAAGGCGACCACCCGGTGGCAGGAGCCTGGCCGCAGTCACCCGGCTCCAGCTTCCCTGGAGGATTGGCTAGAGAGCAGGGCTCATTTGCTGCGAGTTCGTCACCTATAAGAAGGGGACACGTGGGGGAGGGAGCAGAAGAGGACGAAAAGGGGAGGGTCCTCTCCTTGTCCCCCTCCCCACAACCAGGTCTGATGCTGACTCACATCTAAGCGGACGGAGTCAGCGCTGACTCACGGGCCCGGGATGGGGGTGGAAGGTGGCGAGTGGGGGAAGGGGTGCAGCCTCTCCATCTGGCGCCCTCTTTCCCCACCCTGGCTTGGAGGCCAGTGTACGGTACTTCCTGTGAGGCCGAGAGTTAACAAGATAGAGCGGAGGGATGCGATCCTGTGGCGACTCCTGATCCTGTCACCCCTCCCTTGGTAACCGGCTCCCCTCCCTACGTACTCTTGGCTCCCAGATTCAGCACCACGGACAGCATCAGCGCCGCAAGCCTGGGATAGGCTGCCACAGAATCAAGCACCTGCACCCCTTCCGTATCACGTTGGAGTTTCCGCCTCTTCCGAGTTCCAGGCCACTAGAGTTAGGATGTTTTGCGATATTTGGGAAACTACGGTTTCCTTTTCAATTTAGCCTCAAATTCTCCCACAATACTACACGCTCTCCACCCCCTTCCTCGCATTGCTCCAACTCCCAGTTAAGCAAATTGAGCCTTTTAAAGACTAGACCCCGCACTTCCTCAAGAGTTCTAGGTCGTGGGGCTAGAGAGATGGCTCTGACACTTGCTTGTCATACAAGTATGAGGACCTGAGTTTAGAGCTTTAGCACCCATATAAAAAGCCATGCAATGTGATTTATGTCCAACCCCAGGGCTGAAAAAGTGGAGACAGATAAATTCCTGGGATGTGCAGGGCGAACTCCAGACTCAGTGAGAGAGCCAGTTTTGAAAATATAAAGTGGGCAACAAGTGTGGAAGATACCCAACATTGACCTCTGGCCTCCATACACATGAACACATGCATGAACATACATAAATTTGTATGCATACACATGCCAGAGAGAGAGAGGAGAGAATTCTAATCCTCTTGCCTGCTGTCCTCCCAACTTAAAACCTTCCTTAGAATGAAATAATGGGCCACATCTGTTTCCCCGGTTTACCAGGCATCTAACTCTTCTCTGTGTTCTGAGCATCTATCCACTTTTCCACAGGCTGTCTGTTTGATCGCAGGCTCTGCTCACACCTGGAAGTCTGTATTCAGGGTGAGTAGGGCCCTGGCATAGGATTCAAAGGACAAAGATGGGGAGGGAAAGCCCAGATGTAAGGAGGGCAGAGGAGCAGCACTCTAAAGCCAGAGAAGGTAGAAAGAGCATTGTCCATCTGCAGTCTGGACTTTGGAAGACTTTCTGCAACACCCATGATAACAGCACCTTTGTGCTTCTAGATGGCTTGTTTGGACAGTGCCAGGCAGGAGTCGGGCAGGCACGGCCACTTTTGCAAGTCACCTCCCCAGTTCTCCAGCGCTTACAAGGTGTGCTCCGGCAACTCATGTCCCAAGGTGAGGTCTGATTGCTCTAGGACACAGAGATTGGAACTTGGTTGGTGGGGAAGTAAGGGTCCACCTCATCCAAAAATTTCTCTTCATACATCTTAATAATTATACTCATTTATGAAGCCTCACCCTCTTAGCTCTTGCTGGATAAGGGTACAGAACAAGGGTAGTGATAGGACCCTAGAGATGGGCTGTTCACATATGAATTATCTAGAGTTACACACAGGAGATCTGCAGCTAAAGTTGATGGAAATTATTTTTTAAGTTTGTTAGGATTTTGTTTGTTTGTTTGTTCTGAGACAAGCTCTCTCTGTGTAGCTCAAACTAGCTCCAAAATTATTATGTAGCTTAGGCTGGCCTGGAACTCATGGTGATCCTTCTGCCTTAGCCTTACAAGTACAGGACTGCAGGCATGCACAGTTGCATCCATATTAAGACATGTCTTAAGAAGTTTGATGCAACAAGGGCAGTGGTGGTGCACACCTTTAACTATAGCACTTGGGAGGCAGAGGCAGATGGATCTCTGAGTTCGAGGACAACCTGGTCTACAAAGTGAGTTCCAGGACAGCCAGGACAGTTACACAGAGAAACTCTGTGTTGGGGGAAATAAAAGGAGTTTGCTTCAATATATTGCAGTGACAGATGAAAGAGGACACAGGTGAAACAGTATTGCTTTAAGAGGAATAATTCAGTGGAGAGGAAAAGGATGGAGATAGGAGAGAAATTCGGGAAGAGTGCTCTTGAGTATGAAAGAGAGACTAAAATCTAGGGGTCCCTTGGAGGACTGTAATGGGAACACAGTGAGTTCTGATGCATGGAACAGCTGCTTGCAGGTCATGAGTAACCCAGATTATAAATCCAGAGCAGGACCTGGGATCCCAGCACTCGGGAGGCTGAGACAGAAGGAACGCCATGAGTTTCAGGCCAGCCTGTACTACACAGTGAGACCCTGACTCTAAATAAATAAGCCCATAGAAGGAAGAATGGAGGAGAGTGAAATGCGATCCCTCTAGATTGAGTGAGAGATCTTTTCTGAGAGCAGAGCTTCATGGGTAAAGTCAGTCAGGACCTGTGCCCCAGGATAAGGGGATGCTGGTGGGAGCAGATGGTGGGAATCACAGTGAAGATGGTCCAAGTGTTCAAAACAGGCATTCGGAGCCCACAAAATGTGTGTTATCCCCACTATACAAAAGACTCAGGCAGCGATGGAGAAATGCAGCGATGGCAGTGGCGACAGCATTGTTAAGAGCTCTTCATGTGACAGAACTATTACTCATGATGTGTTATTTTAATTATCACAACAGTCTTAGGAGATACATAGCTCCAGGCGACAGAGTTAAGGTCTAAAGAGTATTGAGATGAGAGACTAGAAGCTTTAACAACACCCAAGGCCCCCAGCTCTTCAGGAACCAAAGCTGGGTTTCAGCCCAGGCAGTTTGACTCCAAAAGTTGTACCTGAGGGCAGAGATGGGGAGGCAGCTCAGCTCACCCACTGTGTTTCCAATGGCACAGCCCTGCCAAGCCTCCACTCTGGTACTGGGTCCCCAGTCTCAAGCCCTGTCCTTTCTCCTGACAGGGCTGTCATGGCATGATGACCTCACCCAGCATGTGATCTCCCAGGAGATGGAACGCATCCCTAGGCTTCATCCCTCAGAGCCCCATCCAAGGGACAGGTAGGTAGTCTTTCTCAACAGCTTTAGGCTGTTGGGGCCGGTGATCTGTAACTCTCCTTATAGGCAAGGGGGTGGAGGTGCCAAGGTGAGCAGACTGGGACACAGGTAAAAGAGCATCAAGAATGGTCCCTCTAATGTGTTGACATGGCTCAGTAGCGGCTGAGTTTATCCTAGAGATCCAGCAAAACAGGACAATAAATAAATACTTTAAAAAGAAATGTTGATATTTGATATTTAAAGTCATTGTTAAAGACAAACTAGAGGGGCTGGAGAGGTGGATCAGAGGTTAAGAGGCTGCTCCTCCAGGGGACCTGAGTTCAGTTCTCAGCAACCACATGGTGCCCCACAACCATCTATAATGAGATATGGCGCCCTCTTCTGGCTTGCAGTTGTATATGCAAGCAGAACACTAGATACATAATAAATAAATCTGAAAAAGACAAACTAGAATTTTCTTGGACTTAAGTTGTTCCATTACTGTGTGGAATTGTGTATGGCAGAAAGTGGCACTGTCTCTCTGTGCTTAGAGCCTCTAAAACAATGGTTCTCGGGGCTGGAGAGATGGCTCAGCGGTTAAGAGCACTGACTGCTATTCCAGAGGCCCCGGGTTCAATTCCCAGCACCCACATGGCAGCTCACAACTGTCTGAAGATCCAGTTGCAGGGGATCTGACACCTTCACATCAATGCACATAAAATAAGGTTAAATAAACGGTAAAAATATTTAAAAAAAAAAAAAACAATGGTTCTCAACCTTCCTGCTGCTGTGACCTTTTAATGCAATTCCTCATGTTGCAGTGTCCCCCAACCATAAAAATGTCTTCATTGCTACTTCATAACTGTAATTTTGCTACTCTTATGAATCATAATATAGATACCTGTGTCTTCCAATGGTCTTAGGCAACCATTGTGAAAGGGTCATTCAACCCCAAACGGGTAGTAACCCGGGGTTGAGAACGTCTGCTCTAAAGGCAATTCTCAGACAAAAGAAGAACCTGTGGAGTCCAGATCATGATACCTGGACCAATAAGGCAACAGCAGTGGGGCCAGGGCAGTCTTAGTTGCTTTAATATAGACTTAGAGAGCTGGGGTGGGGCACACAGGAACAACAATGCAGAAGCATCCTAAAGTCACAGTCCATCTCTGATGTATGTATGTATGTATACATGTGTGCCCCAGATGCCTTCCCCAGCTCCCAATCTCCCTTTCATCATCCCCTTGAGCTTCCTTACACTGTGCAAGTGTGTTTTGTGTACACATGGTCGGGAATGTAGCTCAGTGGTAGAATGTTTGTCTTGCATACACAAGGCCCTGGGTTTGATCCCTAGCTAAACACACACGCACATGCACATGCATGCACACATGCACGTGTAAACCCCTGTTCTTTTTTTTTTTTTAACCAAAGCTGAGGCATATTCACCAAGCCAGAGGGCCTACTCTCACCTCCATGCTCTCTAGCCCATCTCTCCTCTTCATTTAAGAGGATAAAGCTATTCTAAACCGCAGACTCTGTCCAACCTCAACCTTGTAAACTCTCCACACCCTTGTCTTATACACACATATAAATAAGTCTCTCCCTCTCTTTTTCCTCCTCTCCCTCCCCTTCCTTCCCTCTATCCCACTCCTTATCTCCCTCTTTTCTTCCCCAGGTCTGGTTTGATGCCCAGGAGACCAAGCCCTGCTGGGGAGCTACTTTCTCAGGGCAATCCCACTGAGAAATCCCAGGGGCTCCCTCGGCCTCCAGGGGGTGGGAATGGAGCTGGGGTGGGCTCCCCACTGTCCTCTCTGCAGGCTGAGCTGCTGCCCCCTCTCTTGGAACACCTGCTAATGCCCCCACAGCCTCCCCACCCTGCTCTGACTTACGAATCCGCATTGCTACAGCCTTACCTGTTCCACCAGGTGAGCTCTTGACTCTGGCCATGACTCAACCACAGTACCCACTCCTGACTTCAGTTCTTACCCACATCTCTGGTTTCTTACAGTTTGGCCCCCGAGATGGCTCCCGGAGCTCAGAGAGCTCCCCAGGGGTGGTTGGTGTTGGCAACCTGCCCAAGGCTGACGCTCCTGCCCTCTACAGCAGAAGTGCTTCCAAGGCCATTTTGGGGGCTCACTCTGGCCACTCCTTTGGAGACCTTCCAGGTCCCTCACCCGCTCAGCTTTTCCGGGACTCAGGGCTGCTCTACATGGCCCAAGAGTTGCCAGTGCCTGGCAGGGCCAGGATACCAAGACTGCCAGAGCAAGGGGGCAGCAGCCGGGCAGAGGACCCTTCAGAGGGCTATGAGGAGGAAGTACTAGGGGGTCGTGGGGAAAAGCCCCCTTCCCAAGCAGTACAACCAGGTAAGTGGACCCCCGACACCCACCTCTCTGTCTATGGCGGCTCCATCATTTATTCATTTGTTTTTTTATATATTTTTATAAAGATTTATTTATTATGTATTCAGTGTTCTGCCTGCATGTATCACTGCAGGCCAGAAGAGGGCGCCAAATCTCATTACAAATGGTTGTGAGCCCATGTGGCTGCTGGGAATTGAACTCAGGAGCTTTGGAAGAGCAGGCAAAGCTCTTAACCACTGAGCCATCTCTCCAGCCCCTCATTTGTTTATTTAGTTGTACTTTTATTTTGTTTTTGTTTGTCTGTTTTTCTTTTTTGAGACAAGGTTTCTCTGTGTTAGGGTCCTAGCTGTTCTGGAACTAGCTCTTGTAGATCAGGCTGGCCTCAAACTCACAGAGATCCACCTGTCTCTGCCTTCCAAGTGCTGGGAGGCGTGACCACCATCGCCTGGCTATTTGATTTATTTTTAAGAGATCTTGCTATTATTCCAGGCTATTCTTGAACTCATTTTTAGCACAGGCTGGACTCAAACTTGCTGCATTCCTCTTTGCCTCAGACTACTGAGTACTGAGATTACAGGCATGAATCACCACACTTGGCATTCTGCCTTTGGTTCACACATTTAACTGTCTACCAACAAGCTGATGTCCACAGACACTAACTTCAATGAAGGGACAGTGGGGTATGCACCTGGTATACCTCAAGTTGCTCAAAGTCTAAGAATGGGAGGGCATCAGTGTCCTAGCATTTAAAGAATTCTTAAATGTGCTTGTCCCCTTCCCCAACCATTTATTTGCATCCCGTCAAGGTATCCCACCATCTGCCCAAAGCTCTTTGTCTGGCTCCCAGCAGATATAAGTATGCAGAGGTTGGCTGCTGTCCTGGCAGGCTACGGGGTAGAGCTGCGTCAGCTGACCCCGGAGCAGCTTTCTACCCTCCTGACCCTGCTGCAGTTACTGCCCAAGGGCACAGGAAGAAATCTTGGTGAGTGTCCAGGCAGGGAGGGAAGAAACTCCCTGCTCCATGAAGGCTTTATTGTCCTCCTACTCAAGACTGCACGGAGTACAGTTTGTGACCTGGAGAGTCACAAGGGGAGAGTTTTTGGTTTTGTTTTTTCTTGAGATGGAGTCTTGCTGTAGGACAGGCTAACTTAAGAACTCATGATCCTAGCTGGGCCAGGTGATTCACGCCTTTGATCCCAGCACTCAGGAGGCAGAGGCAGGCAGATCTCTAAATTTGAGACCAGCCTGGTCTGCAGAGAGAGAAAGTTTCAGGACAGCCAGGACTACACAAAGAAACTCTGTCTGGAAAAACAAACAACAAAAAAGGACTCACGACCCTTCCACCTCTGTTTCTAGAGTGTAGAGACTGCAGGCATGGTCTAGCATGCCTGACTGAAAAGAGAGTTCTTTTGAAGACGGGGTTATTACAAACACATCCCAGGAAGCAAGAGGGTGAGATGGGAAGCTGTGACATTAGACCAGGAAAAGGCTAGAGGGTGAGAAGCTCAAGGTGATGGGGAGACAGAGAGTGGGAGCAGGGGAAGGCATCCGGGACTATTGGCAGGACAGGGATCACAGATCGATCATGTCCCAGAGCTCTGGTCCTTTCTCAAGACTCTTGCTTTTTCTGTCTCTCCAGGAGGGGCTGTAAATGTTGGAGCTGATGTCAAGAAAGTGAGTTCCCAGCACCTTCCTGCCTCACAAGTCCTTCTTGGCTGAAATCTGAATGACAGGGGTCATGGCTCAGAGTTTATCCTCTACTCCCTCATTCTGAGGCCCAGAGACTTCAAATCCTCACCCGTGGCCTCACTTCAAGTTGACACAACCAAAAGCCAGAATCTTAACCCACTCCTCTTTTTAGCACAATCCTTTCGGATTCTGTTGATTCCTACAGCAGGGACTCTGGTGGGGGCTCCATCCTGTTGTAGCTGCGTGATTTTTCCTTCTGTTTTAGACGCTGGCAACTAACATGTCACCACTGAGCAAAATCCTAAAAATCATTGCCTTTCTGTTCACCTTTCCAAATTATCGGGCTTGAAACCCCCCATTCCAGCCTCTCCTTGTGAATTTACACACCACATTTCCTTCATTCGACCCTTTAATCATTCATTCATCCATTTGATTCACACTCCTTGGATGTGTTCTCTGTGCCCATTGTATGGGATCTGGGGGTTAGAAAGCTAAACAGTGTCTAAATTCCTCTGTCAAAGAGTTTAGAGCCCAACAAGTGTGGCCCTCCTGTCCCCAGCCCCGAGCCCTTCCACTCTAGAGGTTACACCTGCATCCTGTCTTGTAACAGACAACAGAAGAACAAATTCAGAAAGGGAACACAGCAGAACCTCGGCCCCCCACACCCTTGCTTCCTGGATACCCCACTGCCAGCCCCACCTCCAATGAAGTTCAGCAGGTACTGAGCCCTGGTGTCCCTGAGCCTCCCCAAACAGCCGGTCCTCCTGGAGTCTCATCTGTCCTGCTGGAGAAGAAAAGTCCCTCCAGCCAGAGCCAGACCACAGTGGTGGGACAGCCTTCAGCCCGACCATCAGCTGAGGAGTATGGCTATATAGTCACTGACCAGAAGTAAGCATTGCAGCCAGGGAACCCTTCCTGTTCCTGAGGGGTTGGGCTGGCCTATTTGGCAGGAAGCAGAGAGAAAGAATCCAGCTTTCATTTAAAAAAAAAAAAAAAAGTGGTTCTGTGCCTCTGGAGGTGGCCTGTTTCAATAAAGCGTCTGAGAATCCCCACTTCCTCCCTCTGCCTGCCCCTCTCCTGCAGACCCTTGAGTTTGGTGGCTGGAGTAAAGCTGCTGGAGATCCTAGCTGAGCATGTGCACATGTCCTCGGGCAGCTTCATCAACATCAGGTGGGACTGCCATCCCCGTGGGACACCTCAGGGGTCTAGAAAGTAGCCTGAGTGAGGTGGCGCTGAAGGGGTCAAAGCAGGACAGCCCCATGTGACCCTGCTGCTAGCCCTATCCTGAACCTGCCTGTCGTCAGACACGCTCGTGGGGATCCTGATCCCCGGTGCTGGCCTCTTTATTTTAGAGGCCGGAATCTCAGGCGGGTCAGGTAGTAACAGACCTCCTATTTGGCAGTGTGGTGGGACCAGCTGTCACCTTCCGAATCCGGCACAATGAACAGAACCTGTCTTTGGCCGATGTGACTCAGCAAGCTGGTAAATACCATCCTATCCTTAGGCCCAGGCTGAGCCTCACCTCCAACTGTGACTCCCAGGCCCGTGATAATGCTTCCTTAAAATATTTCTAGCATGTATGGGGCTGGAAAGAGCCTGACTTGATTCCTTCCTGCAGGGCTGGTGAAGTCTGAACTGGAAGCGAAGACAGGGCTCCAGATTCTGCAGACAGGGGTGGGACAGGTAAGCACTAACTGTAGGCGCTGTCAAAGCCCCATAGGCCTGACTCTGCACACAAGAGAGGGGGCGAAGGACTGGAGAACTCAAAGGGTTGAAAGTTCTTTTGGCTCTCCAACCTCCTTTCCCTAGCAGCCCCTCTGTGCAGTTCTCATTTTGACCAGGAGATGGCGAAGTGGCTCTTTCCTGGAAGACCATTCTATTTTTTCTTTTCTTTCTTCTTTTGGGTGTGGGTGGCGGTTTCAAGACAGGGTTTCTCTGTGTAGCTTTGGAGCCTGTCCTGGAACTCGCTCTGTAGACCAGGCTGGCCTCAAACTCACAAAGATCTGCCTGGCTCTGCCGCTTGAGCGCTGGGATTAAAGGCGTGCGCCGCCCGTCGGAAGGATCGTTCTTGATGGCTAGACCATCATTTTCATACCGACATCTCCTTTTCTCTTTTTATATGGAAATCCTTCTGGTGGGATCACCCAAAGCTTCTGGCACTTGAGTTGGTCCACTGGGGATTGGGAAGGAGACTGTATACCCTTCTGCTTCTTACCTGCATGCCCTGTCGTCACAGCTTTGTCCCTAGAGGTGGCCTAAGAAGGAGTCAGGGCCGGGTCCCCCCTGCCACCATGCCCCTGACTCTGGTTTTGTTCCCACAGAGGGAGGAGGCAGCTGCGGTCCTTCCCCGACAAGCCCATGGCGTATCTCCCATGCGCTCAGTGCTGCTTACTCTGGTGGCCCTGGCAGGTGTGGCTGGGCTGCTAGTGGCTTTGGCAGTGGCCCTGTGTATGCGCCATCATTCAAGACAGCGGGATAAGGAGCGCCTGGCAGCACTGGGGCCAGAGGGGGCCCATGGTGACACTACTTTTGAGTACCAGGTGTGCAGGTTCATGGAGGGAAGGAAGTACAGGGGCTTGAGAGACTCGGTCTTGTATGGGGGGGGGAAGGTGGGAGCAGAATTGGAAGGGGGTGTTGTGATGTACTTTTGGAATGAATAAGGGGTGGGAATAGCCGGTGCCTGAGATTCCTTTCAGGGCTACGATTCTGGGGTTCTACTTTGTGATATCTGAGGTTGTCATAAGCACCAACCGAGCATCAAAGAAGGGGCAAAGACAGATCTTGCTCACCCCATCGATCAGAGACAAGCCTAAGGCTCCAGACTTGAATCCAAGGCCTTGTCTGTCTGTCTGTCTGTTTGTCTGTTTTGAGCACTGGGAACTGAGCTCTGGGCCTCATTCATGCCATGAAAGCATTTCTACCCACACCTACCACTGAGCTGCAGCCCCCGGCCCTGGTGAAGGATTTCTAGGGAATTCCAGCTTCACCCAATGCTCCTTCTGCAGGATCTGTGTCGCCAGCACATGGCCACAAAGTCCCTGTTCAACCGGGCAGAGGGTCAGCCAGAGCCTTCTAGGGTGAGCAGTGTGTCCTCCCAGTTCAGTGATGCAGCCCAGGCCAGCCCCAGTTCCCACAGCAGCACCCCATCTTGGTGTGAGGAGCCTGCCCAGGCCAACATGGACATCTCCACGGGACACATGATTCTGGTCAGGAATGGACCCAGGCCCAAAGTGGGGAGGGGACAAGATGGCAGGAGAGGCAGGATGAGCAGTGTGGGCCAGAGCCAGGTGGTGGTACCCCTACAGGCATACATGGAGGATCATCTTCGGAACCGCGACCGGTTGGCCAAGGAGTGGCAGGCCCTGTGTGCCTACCAGGCAGAGCCAAACACCTGCGCCACCGCCCAGGGCGAGGGCAACATCAAGAAGAACCGCCATCCTGACTTCCTGCCTTGTAAGTGAGCAGCTGGCTAGCCTGGCCCCGCCCTCTGCTCGGAGCAATTCAGGGCTGTGGGGAGGTGGCGGGGCTCCTGGTTCAGGCTGAGTGGCAGAGGCCTGGTGACAGAAGGCCGTTTGGGGGTTCTGCGCAGATGACCACGCCCGCATCAAACTGAAAGTGGAGAGCAGCCCTTCTCGGAGTGATTACATCAATGCCAGCCCCATTGTAAGTGGCTCTGACTTCCACCCTCACCTTGTCCCGTCTGCGTTGCCCCTCTTTACTCAAGCCCTGTAGTCATTTCTTACACCAACCAAGCCCTGAAATTGTAGAGCCTGGGTCTTCACATTAAAATAGAGACTTCTCAGCCTTCCCCAGACCCTGGGCCACTCCTGACCCACCTTCTCTCAAAGCTGGCCCTTCCTATTCTGGCTCATGACGTATCCTCCATCTCCTCAGATCGAGCATGACCCTCGGATGCCAGCCTACATAGCCACACAGGGACCGCTGTCCCATACCATCGCAGACTTCTGGCAGGTGCATTCTTGGAAGGGGATTTTCTAGGAACCAGAGGCCCTTGGGGCAACCATGGCCAGGGAGGCTAGGGGGCCACTTACGTGGGTCTCTGTGCTTAGATGGTGTGGGAGAGCGGCTGCACCGTCATAGTCATGCTGACCCCATTAGTGGAGGATGGTGTCAAACAGTGCGACCGATACTGGCCAGACGAAGGATCCTCCCTCTACCATGTCTATGAGGTCAGCAGGACCCCCACAGTAAGGGGACAATGAGAGTGGGGAAGACGGGTGGTGCTCTGGTATTTTATATACAAATGTGTATATAGATGCATATATACATACACACATATCATACATGCATGAATATTTGTGTGTTCTGTCTAGCATCAAAAGGCATTTGTAGGGACTTTAATAAAGCTCAGAGCCATGGGTATGTAAGACAGGGAAAATAAATATCCAAAGACTGAAATTAAGACCGCCTTTTACATCCTGAAGGATTTAGCATTGGGACTGCTTGGGAGGCAGAAGGGTGGGGCCGGGAGAGGAGCGCGTACTGCGCGCTCAGACCGGTGGGGTACATGACAGGTGAACCTGGTGTCAGAGCACATCTGGTGCGAGGACTTCCTGGTGCGGAGCTTCTACCTTAAGAACGTGCAGACCCAGGAGACGCGCACACTCACTCAGTTCCACTTCCTCAGCTGGCCGGCAGAGGGCACTCCGGCCTCTACCCGGCCGCTGCTGGACTTCCGCAGGTGAGCTGGGTACAACCGACACCAAGCTCTTCCTAGGGTCCCTGGTCTGACCTGAAGCCTCGCCCTTGACCTCTGTCCCTTTCACCAGCCTTTCATCCCCAAACCCGTACTGGCCATGCCGCCCAAGACTGGTGAGCTTCTCACACCCACTTTCTCCCAGAGCCTCTCCACCACCTGAATCCTTTTCGGGCTTCCCTGGAGACCTGGTCCCCATTTCTAATTCCCTTCTCCCGCCGGCTCCTGCTTTGATTCCTCCCTCCTGTCTCTCGCCTTGTCCTTCTGGCCCTCAGCTCTGTGCTCACTTGCCCTTTCTCTCTCCAGCTTTCATCCTCATCTTTCTTCCCGTCTGTTTGCCTGGTTTTTATTTCTCTCTTCCTTTCTTCCTTTCCCATCACTGTCCCCTCCCCTCCCTCCCTCCCTCCCTCTGTCTCTCTCTCTCTCTCTCTGTGTGTGTGTGTGTGTGTGTGTGTGTGTGAGAGAGAGAGAGAGAGAGAGAGAGAGAGAGAGAGAGAGAGATCTGCTGATATTCTTCAGTTGAACAGCCACAAAGCTGGTCATTAGCAGGTGTGGCAACCGCCTAGACAGAAGAAACAGGCAGACAGGCCTGAGAAGGGACTATACCAAAGGCTGCTTGGAGAACTGGGGCAGGAATTTAGAAAAAGACCCCAGCTGTGCAGGATGTGCAGGAGGTCAGGTGAGATGGTGCACACCTGTAATCCCAGCTGTGCAGGAGGCTGAGGCAGGAGGTCTACAAGTTCAAGGCCAGTCCCAGCATCTTAGGGAGACCTTATCTCATAAATAAAAGAAAGAAAAAGGGTTAGGGATGTAACTCAGTGGTTGAGAACTTTCTGAGCACACAAAAAACCCTTATCACTGAATAATTATTACTATTTATTAATAATAATAATAATAATAATAATACAAGTTTTGTTTGGGTTCAGGGATAGAGTATGAGTGAGGCCTTGGTTTGACCCCCATATCTACAAAAAAATAAACCAGCGAAGTCCCCAACAGAGTCACTGTAGGGTCACTGCATAGATTTTTTTTTTTAAGGCCATACAGGTAAGCTAAACAATCCCCGAGGTTTACACCAGAATTATATAAATTCAGCTGGCATGTGACAGTTAGAACAAAGTAATTGTTGTGAAGGAATGCATTTTGATGGCCTGACCTCAGGGCTAGTGTGGACTACACACCTGAGTGGAAAGGGAATGGCTTTCATGACTGTGGAGCAGAGCTGACCTGAAAGTTTCCAGAACCACTTGTTGACATTGCTCCACCTTACTAACTACCACTTATGGAGCGAGCCTTGGTGCGCAGGTTCTTTATGTAGGTTATCTATCTCATGGCATTTTGTAAGAATCCTAAAAAAGCCAGGCAGTGGTGGCTCACGTCGTTAATCCCAGCACTTGGGAGGCAGGGGCAGGTGGATCTCTGAGTTTGAAGCTAGCCTGGTCTATAAAGTGAGTTCTAGGACAGCCAGGGCTACACAGGGAAACCCTGTGTTGAAAAACCAGACCCCCCCAAAAAAAAATCCTAAAAAAAATAGTTCCCATTGTTATCTATCATCTCCCATTTTACAGCTGAAAACTGAGAAGTTAAATCGTTATTCCAGGCTCACAGTCTGAGCACACGGCTTCTGAGTGACAGAGCCCGGTGCCATCCACGGCAGCTCTCATCCCCTCTCCAGCTCACTTCCTGCTTTGTGCTTGCCACAAGGCTGGAGAGGGAGAACGGCAGCGTGTGAGCGCACACTGGTGTGTGGTCAGCACATCTTCCTCCTGGCTGGCATTTTCTAATCTTCACACCCGCTTCTCATTGCAGGAAGGTGAACAAGTGCTACAGAGGGCGGTCCTGCCCCATCATAGTGCACTGCAGGTGGGTGGGGCCCTGCCGCACAGGCCTGGGGTTGGGCCGTCCTAATTCTGTCCTCCTGTCTGGTCCTTTTCTTGCACACAAACCATGGGCACATCCTGTCTCTCTCTCTCTTTTTTTTTTTTTTTTTTTTTGGTTTTTTGAGACCGGGTTTCTCTGTGGCTTTGGAGTCTGTCCTGGAACTCGCTCTGTAGACCAGGCTGGCCTCGAACTCACAGAGATCCTCCTGCCTCTGCCTCCCAAGTGCTGGGATTAAAGGCATACACCACCGCCTGGTGGGCACATCCTGTCTTTAATGAGTTAAAGATAGACACACACACACACACACACACGAATGTCAGCCCACAGCACTGGAAATGTTTACTCTTTGGCCCTTTCTGTGGAGAGCTGGCTGAACAGAAGCCCAACCCCACACTGGAAAGGGCCTTTCCCATCCTATCTCCACTGAAAGCTGAGCCATGGCTGGACTTTCCAGTTGTCCACAGGCCAGGACTCACCCATGGCTTACTAATGCTCTTCCCGGGCCAGCTCTAATAATCAACCAATGTCCTCGCTCCAACCCCCACGTCTGCTCCCTTCCTGCCTTGTCAGAGCTAAGCCTGTCTGTCACCAACTCCTATTTCAGTGACGGTGCAGGGAGGACAGGCACCTACATCCTTATTGACATGGTACTGAATCGCATGGCAAAAGGTAAGGTCTGTTCCCACAGCACCTGCAGCCCCGGGTCCCTCATGGCTCCCCAGTACCCAGTGGGTCTGAGCCCCCACTAGGGAGCATGTGGTCACATCTCTAAGCTTTGCCAAAGATGCCCAGACTTTATGGGACTTGTTCTCCCCTGGACACACCTTTAAGCACCCCCTACTCCACCCTGTCCCCAGGAGTGAAGGAGATTGACATTGCTGCCACCCTGGAGCATGTCCGTGACCAGCGGCCTGGCCTTGTCCGCTCTAAGGTGACAGTACCTCCCTGTCTTTCCCTAGTCACTTCCCTTCCCAAGCACTCTCTTCATGGCCACCATGAAGAAACCAACAACAGTCAGCCCCTCCTGCATCCCCAAGAAGCTTCCTCTCTTCCAAATTCCCAGTACCCTCCACCCCTGCAATGTCCCCTCGGGCAGACTCAGAGGCTAGGTTTCTCTTGACCCTTCTGCCACTGGCCTTGCACAGGACCAGTTTGAGTTTGCGCTGACAGCCGTTGCAGAGGAGGTGAATGCCATCCTCAAGGCCCTGCCACAGTGAGCCCCCTGGGCACCTCAGTGGGCATCCTGGCCTCTGCTCCTCCTGCCTGTGTGAGCATCTGTGCACCTACTCTTCAGTCTCTACCCACCTGCCATCTTGGCCCATCTTGGGCATGGCAACCCTTCCCAGCCCAGCGTGGAAGGAAGTGGGGTGAGAAGGGGCAGATCCACCCAGCTTCTTTCACGCTAGAACCAAGGCAGTCCACGGGAAACAGACAGCAGGCAGGGGAGGAGTGGACACCAGCAAGGGTGCCCGAGCCCCATCCTACCTGAGTCTCTGTCTCCCCCTCCCCATGTCTGGATGTCCCCCACTCCCACCAGCCTGCCATGTATAGACAGAGCAGGATGAGAAGGCCCCAGCTCCCCCAGCCCTGCTACCACTGGCTTTGCCACCTTGACCCTGTTCAGCCTTCTCCCTCTAGCACAAGAGAACATTTCTAGAAAAAAATCTACTTTTGTATCAATGTGAATAAAGTTAGTGTGTTGTCTGTGCCGCTGCTACGTGGACCCCTTTGCAGTTCTGTCTGCTGAGCTCCCAGGCTCCAGCTGAGCGTCAGCCTGAGCGGTCTCCCTAGAGACGCTGAAAGCAGAGAGCTACAGGTGACACCGGCTGCAGAGGCGCCATGACTGTCCTCGGTTTGAGAAGCACCTGATAACACGGCTTCTAGGTGGCTAGCAGGTTCTAAGGTACCATGTATGTATTAGTTTTATCTTCACATAACCATGACCAATGACACGTCCTATACAAAGAGTACAGCGTGGCCCTAGCCCAAGCTATGAAACTTGACGTGGTGGAGTCAGGATTCCAACCTTGGTCATATGGGCCTTCATATAGCCTTTCCTCCCTGTTCTTAGAATGCTGCCTCATGCCCTTCAGCCTCAGGAATGACATTTTTGTCACACAGGGCTGTGGGGAGCATATACCTACTGCCTGCCACATCTCAGGTGATGGATACCACTGCCAGCTCTGCCAGTGCGGTGGTGGGGCAAGCCCCCCTGGGGGGGACGGACACTTTTTCTCTTTCACCTTATCCTCTTCTCAGCCCATTACTTTTAGGGGTGGACCTTGTGTCCTCCCAACCCCAGGAGCCCTCACCTGTATGTCATAAGAAACCTCAGACAGTGATTCCAGACACAAAAAATTGAGCTGAGCTGAGCCTGGGGCCCGGGGCCACTCGCTCATGTTGGAGTTCAGATAAACACATGGTGAATTCTGAATGCTGGAGATAAGAAACCAAACCTCACCCCACCGTCTGTGCTCTGCTGGGGCTCAGCTCCGGTGTCCTGGGGCAAAGGCTCCAAGTGGGCAAAGCATCATTCTGCATATCCCAGCAGATGCTCAGGATGGGGCTTGGGAGGGGAGGCTGCTGCTTTAGCTTCGAGAAGTCAGCTAGGCCCTTTGACCCCTGAAGATGAAGCTGCGGGTAGTTTCCAGGGCCATATCCTCTTGTAGAAAAGCACAGAGGTGCTGGTTCTGTGGCCGGGACACAATCGGGGGGAGGGGCTCCTGGTTCCTTCATCCCTGGGTCTGGGCACTGAGTAGAATGGCATTCCACATGCTCCTGGTTAACACCCCTGGAGGGGCTGAGTCTAGGGCCCTCGGGTGCTGTTTAAAATCATCAGGGGTTGTCACTGGTGGTCACACCTTTAACCCCAGCACTCGGGAAGCAAAGACGGGTGGATCCCCGTGATTTTGAGCTACACGGAGAAACTGTCTTGAAAACACGCACACACCAATCAGGTGTCACCATCTGTTCTTTGTGAGTCCCCATTGCTTTCAATCAAGTCTTAACTCAGCCTGGGCCTTGCTGTACTGCAGGGAACTGGGAACTAGGTCCCCTTACCAGAGGGAACCTCAGGGTCAAGCTAGTTGTGGGGCCCTGGAAGTGATGACCAAGAATTTAAACATTTCTTAGTGTCACACACCACACTCGGGGAGGACCACCGATCAAGGCTTGTCCCTCCAGCTGTTTGGCATAGGGGAAGGTATGAGGTGAGGTCTGAAGTGTCATCTCATCATCCCAGAGGGTCCCACTTAGGCAGTCTTGGAAAGGAGGCACACAGGGCACTAAGCTCTCAAAATTCAGCTTTATTAGCTTCCATTTTCCCTGAGTCTGAGCTCAGTCCATCTGGCTTTGACAGGCCTCAGAGGCTCAGCGTTACAGGGGCTGGCCACAGCCTGTTCCACCAATCCCCTCACTGGCCGTGGACTCCCCAGGCAGGAGGACAGGTCGCTTGTGGAGGATGAATGATGATAAGAAAGAATGGGCAGCAAGGTCAGAGGCCAAAGAAAGCCATTCAAGCCATATGTCCAACACTTCCTCGGCATGCTGATCTTCGCCATACACACTCCAGCCAAGACAGCCTCCTCTCCCACGTTCTGCCAGCCCACAGCCATCAGCCTTCCAGGACCATGCCATACCTACTCAGGCCACTGTCCCACTAGCTTAGTCCTTGAACCCCAGGTTGCCCAAGGGAAACAACCTTTCAGAGGCTACAGGACTCGAATGTGTTCACTCCAACCTGGGTCTAGCAAGAACTATCAGAACTATGGTTCTGGTCTTTTCTCCTTCATCCACAATTCTCACCACCCCTTCCAGGGACAAGATGAAAGATGAGATCTCCCCATTCAGATTGGCAGGCTGGCCAGGGTTGGAACTACAAATCCCAAGAAGCCCAGCTTTATAATCAAGCACCACTTCCCCTGGGATAAGAGCTATCAGAAACGAGGCCAGGGTGCATTGCACTCTGGGACTTGTAATCCGCAAGAGACAGCACTAAGCACCCAGGGGAGAGAGTTCAGAGGCTAAGAAGACTATGGGTGCCCCCCACTCAGTCCCCACCCATCACCCAGGTCCCAGCCCTACACTCAGCATAAGTGGGGGAGAGGGATGTAGTGTTCCCTCCTAGCACACTGGGAAGGGCGCTGTCCTGGTGGAACTGCAGCAACTCTGTATCCAGGATATCCAGCTCAGAACACATCTGGGGAGAGAGCAGGGGTGGGTGACAGGAGAGAGGGGTCAGCTGCAAGCAGATGGGGGGTGGAGCTGAGCATGCACACCTAGGCCAAGCCCTGTGTTCTAATGCGTGATGGACAAGTAGCACAGATGTAGTCCCCCACCTACGCCTCCCACTGGGTCACCCTGGCCCTATCCCACCTCTCCAAGGATAGCCAGCCTCACCTCTGCCTAGTCCTATGGCCAGGGCAGGCTGAGGCAGCAAGGAGAAGGGAAGAGGACTTGACTCTGGTTGAGACTCTGGAGGGCTGAGAGGCTTCCACCCCACCTAGCTAGCCTCCCCAGAAGATCTCATGGCCCCACTGGCCCCAGCATCTTCCTTGGGCACACTGAGGCTTCAGAGAGGAGGAGGAGGAGGAGGAGGAGGAGGAGGAGGGAGTCCTAGCCAAGCAGCAGTGAAAGCAAGCGATGCAGCCACAGGGAGTTGCGGAGTGCCGAGCAGGAGGAGAGCAGCACCAGAGGGGAAACAGAGACGATGACAGGTGAGAACTCAGTTCTGCACAGGGTCCAGGAGGCCGGCCTGCAGCTGGCTCAGCTCGGCCTGTGCTGCTCCCCAGGGGAGCTGCCAACGTGAGCTCAGGGCATGCCAGGCCAAGTCCTCCTTCCTTGATAGCGTCAGCAACACAGATGGCAGCAGAGGACTTGGGTACAAAAGACCCAACCCCAAACCACTAATGCCCCTCAGCAATGCCTGATCCAGCCAGTGCCTCTGGGCTCCACAGGCCCTTTCATGGCCCTGATACCCCCAATCCTGGGCTTTACCCAGGGATTTATCAGCCCCAAACAGAGCACAACAAATCCCTGGTCCACGCTATAGGATGTTGGGCCTGGGAGGGAAACTTGTGGAGGGACAGAGTTTGGGATCCTGTAACTCAGGCCACACTCAATTTTGGACTCCCCACAGTGAGCTGGACTCTGGGTCAGACCCTGAGTCAGGTCAGGCTCAGGTCTGGTTTTCAGAGAATGAGGCATCGAGAGGCCTTCTCCTCTGAAGGACTGGGTTTGGTTGCCTCACCCCTCACTCCCTTAGGCGTGCCTCCCATATCAAGATCTTGGTGCTGGGCCTTGGACTGCCCCTGCCATCGTTGCTGTGCCCCCCGCCCACCTGCTGGCTTCTGCCCAGCTGCTTCCATCTCTGATAGGCTGTAGGCCATGGCAAGCTGCAGGTCCTCATCCTCAGAAAGGTCGCTGTCAGAGGGACGGGAAACAGCAGTCGGCCGGACCTGTGTGCCCCCCAACCTGGAGGTGCCTGAAGGTTGCTGCTCACGACGGCTCAGCTCCAAGCCTAGTGCCAGATCATCTGGGACACCTGCGAGAGTCACAGCCACCATCAGGTCCCAAACCCAGCCTGGAACATCATGCTGGACAACCTCACAGAGCCTCTCTTTGGAACTAACACACAGACGTTAGGTTACAAGGTTATTTAGCGTCCCAGGTTGTGGCTGTGTCACCTCAGGCAGAGCATTCAGCCTCCCTGTGCCTCCCTTGTCTAGGACATGGGGATGAGGAGATTGTCTACACATGCAAACTGTCCCAGGGACTAAACATGATAACCCATGTAAATTTCTTGTCACAGTGCTCAGTGCTGGCAGGTAAGTGGCTAGCCACAGCGACAGTCCTTGGGTAAAGAGCTTCACTTTAGGAATCCTGCATTTGATCCTGGGCTGGTGCTAGCCTAGCACGTACAAGGCTCTGCCTTCACACTCCAGTGCCCGTACACACACCCACACCTACACTCACACCCACACCCACACAGCCCATACCTGATCTTGATTCTTGGCTTAATTTATCATTTTTGTATGGCAGGCAGTAGCCTTGAGCTAGAGACTACTTACAAGTGAGGGTTGTTTAAACATGCTTCGGCTCAGGGTCCTCAAATAAAAACTGGACAAATATGAGCTACACTGCTTTAGTTTTTGTGTTAAGAACACAGGACTGGGGAGATGGCTCAGCTGGTTCGGTGCTTGCTGTGCAAGCATGGGGACCTGAGTTCAGTCCCCAACATCCGAGGAAAAAGCAGGGTGTGGCAGTGCACCCGTGTAATTCCAGAACAGGAAGAGCAGAGGCAGGAGGATTCCCTGGGGCTCACTGGCCAGTCAATCAAGCGGAATCAGTGAGTTCCAAGTTCAGGGAGAGACTGTCTCAAAAAACGAGGGAGGGGGAAAAAGAGGACATGACATGGCAGGTGGGACCTGGAAGGAGTAGAGAGGGAGGCGGGTCATGAGTGTGATCAAAATACGTTGTATGCTTGTATGTCGTTCTCAGAAAATAAATAAATTGGGGCTGGAGAGAGAGGACCAAAGTTCAGTTCCCAGCACCCCCACATCAGGAGGGTCACAACTGCCTGTAACTATCTCCAAGGGGACCTGGAGATGCCTTGGACCTGTGAGCACCTGCACAGACACAAACACATATATACACACAACTACACCTAATTAGTATATATGTATATGTGTGTGTGTGTGTGTGTGTGTGTGTGTGTGTGTAAAATTTTAAAAACACAATAGAGGAAGATAGCAGACCTTGACCTTTGGCCTCCACAGGTGCACTCATAGGCATATGCACAGAGTGTATCTCTCACACATACACACACACAAACACACAAAGATAGAGAGGGAAAGATAGGAAGACAGAAAGAAAAGAAAGGGAAAGAGAAGGAAAACCCCCATAGTGGCACTGTGTATGTGCAGGTCCTTTAAATGCTGAGCCTCTAACTCAGTGGCAGAGAGTTTGCCCAGCATGCCTGGGTTCAATGCCCAGTATCACTCACATAGAGTCAAGAGCCTTGCAAACGGAAGGCATCCCTCTAATCATGATGGTAATTAGCTAGCCATCTGAGACTCTTCTCCCCTGGCCCCACTCCAAGGGAGGTAGGAGCCAGAAGCCCCACTCACCATTGATTGAAACTGACTTCAGCTGCCCGTCCTCTTCCACTTCTACACGCTCCTGCCCGTTCTCCATGATTCTGTGGAAGACGGTACAGTCAGTGAGCAGAGACCGCTCCAGGCTCTGACAGTTACAGCCATCAGGGCAGATTCCGTGTTCACACAGCACTTGCTTTTTACACCTCATCCCCGGAACCTCCGCCTGTCAGGCCCCAGAAGGAGCGCTCACCTACGCGTGGTGATGCGGCGTCCTTGGACAAAGGTAGTGGATGTTGAAACAGAACGAAAAGCACCAGCCCCAGGGCTGAAGGAGAAAGACGAGGAGGAGAAATCTGGCGTTGGGGGACAAAGGAGGCAAAGGGGAGGCTATGAGAGGGAGATTCCTGACTACCTGTCGCCATCCCCAAAAGCCAGAGGCCTTGGGAGCTTCACTCAGAGCCCCCCCCCCCGCATCCCCTCCTCCCCCGCCGCTAGCAAAAGCAAAGCCAATTCCAGGGACTCCGGGACTCATGATTTACATAAACGGAAAGGGACAGTGCTTACCAGAGTGGCCAGGAGAGGAGGAAGAGAAGGCAAAGAAAGGACCAGAGGGTCGGGAACCCCGGTTCTGAAGCTCCGAGAAGGGGCCCAAGTCATCTGCAAGAGGGAGATTAGCCGCTGGTGAGGAGATTCCCTCCAAAACCATGTGGCTGATGTTTTAAAACCTAGAAATAAAGATGATAAGCAACGCATGCACTTCTGATTTTTTTTTTCTGGTTCTGGTGGTGCAAATTTACAAATTTTTAAAACTGTTTTGGAAAGGGGTCTCAGTAGCTCAGGCTAGCCTCAAACTCAATAGATAGATAAGGATAACCTTGAATGCCTGACCACGGGCCTCCACCTCCCAAGTGAAAAAGGTGATTTTTTGTTTGTTTGTTTGTTTTGTTTTTGAGACAAAGTCTCACTGTGTAGCCCTGGCTGGCCTGGAAATTGCTACGGAGACCAGGCTAGCCTCAAACTCACAGACTGCCTCTTCCTCCCAAGCTGGGGGATTAAATGTGTGCGCCCCCATGTCTGGCTCTCAAGTGCTGTTTTTTTTACAGGCATGTGGAACCGGGCTTGTCGAAGGAGTCTCATAATCACCAAATCTGGTGATTAAGATTTGTGTGTGTGTTTTGATTTGTAGTCCTGAAGACTGAAATCAGCACCTTGCACATGCTAGACAGGTGTCTACCTCTGAGCCCCTTCCTGGTCACCCAGGTGGGATTCTAAGCTAACTGATATGCATGTGTCTCATGGGAATTAAAACCCCTCACCTCTCAGGATTTACAAGAGGTTTAGGGGACACAGGCTTCTTGAAATATATCAGTCATTAAAAAATGGTGTCTGTTGTTATGTGCAATGCTGCTACAGCTGTCACGTGATGCTTGGCGTCTTGTTCCCCTGGTGGCTCTTGTGGAGGTTTAACAATGTGTTCTTGTTGTCATTTAATAAGGCCAGTCTGTGAAGTGTCACTGGTGTGTCACGTGAGTCCTGGCATGTGTGAGGTTCTGTCCTAGCTTTCGCTGGACTCACGCCCACACAGCCTCAAATCATCTGTCTGTGAAATTCCAGTTCCATCCAAGCCTCTAGCCTGAGAGATCCCCAGAGGACGGACAGCAGGCTGGAGGAGGAGGGAGTTGAACTATCCCGTCTACATACCAAAGAGCTCCGAGAAGGGGTCTCCACTCCCGAAGAACTCCCGGAAGACTTCCTCAGGGCTACGGAAAGTGAATGTGAAGCCAGGTCCCATCCCACCAGTTTCTGGTTGAGAGGGAACGGTTCCTGGAAGAGATGAGGAGGGAGCTTAGAGGGTACATTTGGCCCTGAGCCGGGGGACCCGCCCCCCCAAAGGCATGGCTGGGAACCTTAGAACATGCTCTGCAAGAATTTGCCTGCCCCTCCCTCCTTAGCCCTCTTTCATCCTGGCACCCCACCACTTCACCTACCTGCCCCCGTCAGCCCTTCCCGGCCATAGCGGTCATAGATCTCCCGTTTGTGCTCTGGAAGAAGAGACCAGGTCATTCCTCCCGTTAGGGTAGTTACCTCCCCTCCCAGGCTAGGATAAGCTGCAGAAAATGCAACTTAGGAGATGGCATGGCGTCTGGGGGCATGATCATAGCAGCTGCCTGACAATACAACACATGCTAATAGCACCTACTTTTTTAAAAATTTCATTTTACATTCCATCCCCCCACCCATCCTCCCATCCCCCACCTCCCCCAGCCCACCCACCCATCCACTCCTCCCAACAGGTATGGGCTCCCATGGGGAGTCAACAAAGTCTGGCACATTAAGTTGGGGCATGACCAAGTCCTTCCCCTCTGCATTAAGGCAGAACACGGCATCCCACCATAGGGAATGGACTCCAATAAGCTAGCTCATGCACCAGGGATAGATCCTAATCCTACTTGCCAGGAACAGTACCCACTCTAGGCCAGAGAGAGAACGAAATGAGATAACTCACCCAAACTGCCTAGCATAGTGCCCAACGCATAACTCAGTAAGTGTAAGCTAGGGTTTGAGGTAGAGACCCTGCCTAACAGGAACAAGACCCTGGGTTTACCACGGGGCTCCACACAAGTAAGTAAATAGATGTCAGCTAATTACTACCATATTGTTGTCAATAGGCTTAGCCTGATCCAATCACTTCCACAGAGACCTGCTAAGACCACAGTGGAAACCCATGCCACCCTCCCTGGTACAGCTGCTCTCCGTTGGAATGCTCTTTCCAGTGTATAACCTATCTTTGCATTTACCTGGTTATTGCCAGTCTTCTCTGATCAGAATATGATAGACCCACATGATGAGGACAGGGCCTGCTTTCCCCCCCACTGTCTCCCTAGTACCCCCAAATACCTGACACACTAAGTTTAGCGGATATTTTCTGGGATCCTTCGGGGGTTTGGTTTTGTTGTTTAGAGACAGGCTGTCTTCAAACTCTTGGCTAGCATCTTCCCTCAGCCTCCTAAGTGCTGAGATTACAGGCATGAGCCACCACCCACAGCTAAGAAATACAGTTTTTTAAAAAAGACTGTTCATGTAGCCCAGGCTGGTCTTGAATTTGAGAGATGGCCGAAGAAGGCCTTGAACTTTGATCCTCCCATTGCTAGGATTACAGGGAGGCACCACCATGCCTAGCTTATGTAGGGCCAGGGATCAAATCCAGGCCCTCATGCATGTTACCAAAGCACTCTGCCAACAAAGTTACATCCTCAGCCTGCTGTTTGCTGTTGTTTTGAGGTTTGTCCACTTATTGAGACAGGATTTCTATATATTTAATTTATATATATATAATTTATTATATACACATATGTGTGTGTATATATATATATATATGTACACATATAAAACCATTGAACTCAAGATCTGCCTAAGTACTGGAATTATAGCCATGTCTAGTCAGAATATTTTCTGAAAGAATGAATAACCGACCTAGGATTGTGTCTTAACAGTAGAACACTTGCCTAGCATGTACAATGTTCCAAGTACAACCTGCGGCACAGAAAAGAAAAAAAATCCACCTGTCAGGCCTGGATTCATATTCTAGATCAAGACATGGGCAAATTATTTCACCTCTCTCAACCTCAGTTTACCTGCCTATAAAATGGGGGTGATAAGCCTGCTTGGCAGGAAAGCCTGTGCCCTTCCCTGGTCAAGACCCAGACTGCTCTCCAGACCTTGGGAGACAGAACTTGCCATGTCGGAGGAGGCACTTAAATGCTATCTTAGAGAAAAGCAGGGAGAAGAGAGGTGATGGAGGCTTGGCTTTAGGAAGGAGTGAGATGGGCATGATTGGAAACGGGGACATGCTGGTCCCTGCCGGACCCTAAGCCTTACTGTCAGATAGTACTTCATAGGCCTCTGCCACCTCCTTAAATTTTTTCTCAGCAAACTCCTTATTATCTGGGTTCTTGTCCGGGTGCCACTGCAGAGCCTTCTTCCGGTACCTGCAGGAGAAGTGAGAGGAGCTGGAGAGTCAGGGAACTGACGTGGGTTTTCCCCACTAGGCAACTGAACCACACGCTCTCTTAGTCCACCCACCCTTTCACTGCTCCGATCCAAGAACGCCCGCGACAGCAGCCACGTTTACAGGGGGTTCTCTCCCAGCTCTGTGCCAGGGGTATAAGCCTAGAGTAAGGGTGCCAGAAGAATGTCCCCACCCAAAGCCCTCTCTTGGGGCTCATTGGATAGAGCTATCTAGAGCCACAGAGTGTGGGGTCACTGGCCTACCTCACAGAGCCTGGGCATTTTAGCACTGCAACCTGGGCATGCCCACATGGAGGAGCTGGAGGAGAGGGGTATCTGGTGGGAGTGTACAGCGGGCTCTGAGAGGGACAGCACTTCTTCCCTCGCTGGACTTGGTCCTCGTAATTTCCCAAGGGTCCCCTCCCTCCCTCCAGGCAGCCCTCGAAAGGGCCCCTGGCGCTAGGGGATGGGGGGGCGAGGGTAGTGGGGAAGAAGAGACAGAGGCTTTCTGCAGCACAGTAGAGGCACTTACGCCTTCTTGATGTCATCAGCAGACGCACTCCGCGGTACGTCTAGAATCTCGTAGTAGGATGCCATGGCAACTCAGCCGTCAGGCGGCCCTCCTCCGGGCTGCGGGAGAGAAGGGATCAGGCCGAGTGAAGCACCGCTGCTCCCTGCGGCTGCAGCCCCCGATGTGGGGCGGGGGATGCAGAAGGTGCTGCGAGGTGGAAGCCACGCCTGCAGCCGATGATTAGGCTCCTTCACAGCCTTATCCGGTCCCGCAGGCCCGTGCCCGGGGTTATTTCGCCGCAGGCCTAGAGAGCCCTACCCGAATCCCCTAACTCCAGCAGCCCGATCTGAGGTCCCCAGCCTGACCCAGCTGGGGCCGCACCTCCTCTGCCGAGAGTCCCGCCCCTGCCCCCCGCGGGGGAACCGCCTGGCACCCGCAGCCCGGCTCGCGGCTGCTGCGTGCGACGCGCCAGGCTGGGTTGTGTGCGCAAGCATGCGTCAGCGCCGCGGAAAGTACTAGAGACCTAGAGAGGGCCGGCTCGGCCGGTCACACTGGAGGGGGAGGGGGGGCCGCTGCAGGGACTGCTGGGAATGGGGGAGGAGCCGTCTATTTTAGTTTTGCACCCAGGCAACGTCATTCCCAGGTGGGACTTGGAAGGCTGAAGTTTGTTACATCCTTCCAGCCATGACGCACTCCCTCAAACACAGGCAGAGAGGCCGTCCGCAAACTAGGTGCGGGGCCCCTTGTCCCTCTGTCGCTGTCGTCGAAATAGATTTCATTGATCCCTGAGTACCCCCCCTAGGCCATCACTTCCAGGAGTCACCTAGTCTCCTCTGGGCCTGACTCCTCCCCTTCTTCATAGCCTAGCTCCAGCCCTAAGTCTTCAAAAGAGGCTGCCCTGGCTCTCCTGAGTAGGTCAGACCTGCTTTTTATAGCGTCTCGTGGTATTTCCTTCTCCACTCTTTTCAGAGTCACAAATTAACATTTATTTGATGATGATCCACCTCCTCCACTAGAATTTAAATTCCCCAGGATAAGAATTGTGTCCTCCTCCTCATCGTCATCTCCCCCTTTAGTCTTCAGTTAGAGTTGAAAAATATCAGTTGGATGGCTAAATAATACTTGGAAGAATCTTGATAACAGTTTGACACATAAGGAAAGGTGAGGGCCTAATAAAAGGAAATTACTAAATTCAAAGTTCCTCTTCTACAGCTGGCCCTGAGTAGATCTATTCCACCTGAAAATGATTCCTGGATTCAGACCTCATGAAGAGGGAAACTTCCAGAACCAGCTCTTGCTTTATTCCATCTGACCAATTCCTGGGCATTAGCAGAGTATCTTTTATTTAGTGGATGCTACCAGAATGTACTAAGAATGGGGACGGGGGTGGGTATGGGTAGAATACTTGCCTAGCAAACATCAGGCCTTCCTTAGCCTCAATTCCCAGCACTGGGAGAGAGGTAAGGGGAGGGGGCACAGATCGTGACTTAGTGCCTGCTAAGACAGCAGCCTGTCAGCAGTGTCCCCTGGGAACCTCAGGACTCTAAGAGCAGGGAGACCTGGCCTAGCAATCAGATGCTGCTGTGTGGGTTGGGGACAACCGAGTACTGTTTTCTTCCTTAAATATAGGTAGCATCTAGAGTTGTTTGAAAGTCTTCATCTGAAGCATGCTTTACAGAAGGTGTTATTAGCTAGCACAGTGCTTTCTGGTGTCACACTTGACCCAAGCATATAAGAGTGGTATGAACCCGGTCAGGATGAGTGACCTGGGGACATCACATCAAATAAACAGCTTGAGTAGGACATGGAAGAAGAAGGCATCAATCTCAATCGCTTGTCTGGTTTTCCTGCCTGCCCACCTTCTGAATTACCTGCCTACATTTGGAAAATCCCCACCGACATCTAGGGAACTTTCATTGTTTCAGCCCTAATAAGAGATGCGGCATCACCCAGGGAACCTTGAGGCTCTCACACGGTTCCCCGGTCTGAGGGTACGAGCACGAGTCATGAGCTCTGCCAATGAGGTGCCACTGGTAAGTGGGACTTCAAATCTGGAGCAAGGCAGGGAGAAAGGAAGGTGGCTAAGAATTTCTGTGTGGTGCAGGTTGCCATGGGGCTTGCAGCGGCCTCTTGCGCCTGAAGGAGGAAGTGTCAGTCTCCATGTTGAGGGCAGAGGATCCCTGCAGCAAAAGGAGGGGACCGACCTTGGGTGCTGCTGCTTGCTGGGGTTTGACTGCCAGCCCTTGCACTGACTGAATCAATGTGAACGCCAGACGCTGCTAATCTGAGGGTGATTCAGGAGAGGGAAATGGTTTAGTATGGGCCTTGGGTTCTTTTTTTAACTTGTTTTATTTTGTTGTTGGTTTAATTTACTTGAGTTAGCTTCTGCTGTTTGTGATAGGAGCCCCAACTGGCCCAGTGGTCAGGGGCTTATATTTGGTTTAAGCAAATCAAGTGTAAGTACATTACTCCAAAATCTTCCAAGTGTTTGCTATTTTCTTCTTCTCTTCTCTCAACAGACAACTGTCTGGCACCTACCTACCAGATATGTGAAATTAAGAAGAGAAAGGCCAGGGCCATTGAAGTGGCTCGGGTTAAAGGTGCTTGCCACTAAGCCTGATGACCTAAATTCAATGCCTGGGCCCCACAGGGGAGAACTGGTTTCCACAAGTTGTCCCTCTGATCTCCACTTGGCGTGCTAGGGCTCAGGTGTGCCCACACGCAGAGACACACACACACCACATGTGATTTTTGAGCACTGAAGATGAGAAAACCTGGGTGTGGTGGATTGCAGCTACAGCCTCAGGCCCTTGGGAGGCTGGGGAAAGCAGAGGACCTCAAATTCAAGGCCAGCCTAGGCTAAATCGGGAGTTGCAGATCAGCCTGGACTGCAGAGTGAGTCCCTGTCTGAAAAACAAGCAAAAAAAAAAAAAAATCCTCCACCAACAAAAAGAATGAAAACGCAAGAAGAGTGTATAAAGGCCCAGAGTCTGCGACTGAAGGAGACCAGCCTGGGCTATGGAACAGACAGGAAGACAGAGACGTTTATTGTTAGAACTTATGCTCAAGGGGATTAAATTTTTTGACAAAAATATAGATAAACAAAAACCAGACGGAAATTATGGAACCTACCTGGCAGAAGATAAAGGCTTAACATTTCTTTGTTCACAAACAAAGTCAAAGAATTTGTAAGACAAGCTTCTTTTTAAAAAGTTAATCCTGGGGGCGCGAGAGAGGGTCCTCAGTGGTTAAGTGTGCTGGCTGCTCTTCCAGAGAACCAAAGTTCAATTTCCAGCCCCTCACAGCTGCCTGTAGCTCCAGTTCCAGGGGATCTGACTCCCTCATAGAGACATACAGGCAGACAAACCACCAATGCACATAAAATACAAAGAGATGAATTATTCTAAACAAACCTTAATCCTGGGGATTAAACCCCGGGCTAGCACACCTGCTAGGTGAGTGTTCTTGCCCTTCTGGCACTCAGTGTGATTTTTATAAATCTTTTCTCCAGTGGGGTGGGGAGTGTCAAAGCAGTGTCCAAGAATGGAGTTGTGTGAGGTTTCGAAGTCCCTGTGAGAAAACAAGAAACCAAGCCAAGAGTCTCGTGACCTCAGTTTCTTCAAACGACAGATTTTTTTTTCCTTGGTTTATGCTTTTGAGCCCCTCCCAGGTGTAGTGCATAGGAGTGAATTTGCTTCAGGTAATTCATTACAATGGGCCGTGGTTATTTGTTTCTATGCCTCTGTGGAAAGACACGTTTCTGCTGAGTGTGGCTTGTCAGCCACATGTGGTTTGCCCTTGTGACTGCATGCTTGACTCACGTGACTCCTCTTAACCCTCAGAGTAAAATTTGTCTGATGCTCTGAATAAAGAGTTGGCTATTGCATGAGGTTTTAGTCCCCCTCATTTAGGGGCTTCGTTTTCCCAGGTCCCACCCCCTCTAGAGCAGTAAGAGGGATGGGAAATGTTGAGACAGGCTCTTTTGTAGCTGAGGCTGGCCTCAAACTTACTATGTATCTGAGGTGGACCTTGAACTCTGATCCTCCTGCCTCCATCTCCCAAGTCTTGGGTTAGCAGGTGTGAGGCACCATGCCTAGAACCCAATGTGATTTTTAAAATTGATAAAGGTCACAGACAGCTCCCAGAGGAGGACATTCTGCCTTCTTATTCATGAAAAGATCTTCAGTCCCATTATAATGAAAGAGGTAGAAACAAACTCTTCAAGAAAGCACTTTGCTCTTTAAATGATTGACAATGTTCAAAAAGCTTAACACACTGAAAGCAAGGCTGTGGGCGCAGCTAGAGTCAGGCATTTATAGTGGGACAGCTGATAAGAGGGAGTTATCTAAAGACAATGATATGGAACACAACAAAATTGAAAGTGTAGCATTTGATAAAGCAAAGCCAATTCTACAAACCTGTGGTTATACATATATGCAAATAAACATGTTCAAGGGCTAATGCATTCTTCTTTTTCTTCTTCTTCTTTGTTTGCTTTTTTCTTTCAAGACAGAGTTTCTCTGTGTATCCCTGGCTGTTCTGGAACTCACTCTGTAAACCAGGCTGGCCTTGAACGTAAGTACTGGAACTAAAGGTGTTCGCCTTGGATGCATGGGAAATTAGCAAAGGATGCAGGGAAAGAAGCAAAGGAACCATAGGAAGTTGGCAAAGCTTTCCATATATGAATCAAATTCAGAAATGTAAAACCCTCTTCTGGTCCAAGTACAAGTGCCTAGAAGCATTGATCAGTGTGTGCAACGGGCAACTGCAGTTTCCTCTTCCTGGATGTGTATAGCTGAGACTGCTCCCCTACAGAGACCTCCTACAGAGACTCACTAACTCCTCTGCCTGCACTGTACCTAAGAGTCACACTGAGTTGTGGGTTCTGGGTTGTGATAGTAATTGGTGCTACTTCATCAGAGTGTGCACAGCTCACCTGAGTCTAGCTTTTCTTTCTTTTTTTTTTTTCTTTTTTCTTTTTTTGGTTTTTCGAGACAGGGTTTCTCTGTGGCTTTGGAGTCTGTCCTGGAACTAGCTCTGTAGACCAGGCTGGTCTCGAACTCACAGAGATCTGCCTGCCTCTACCTCCCGAGTGCTGGGATTAAAGGCGTGCGCCACCACCGCCCGGCCAGAATCTAGCTTTTCTATGTCTCTCATTTCTTTAGCGTCCTTATCCCTTCCACCTCAGGGTTCCAGAACCAAGTCTTGAGGGGTGAAAAAGAAGTTGGGGTGGGGGAATGAAGAAGAGGAGAAGGAGGCATCAACTAAAAAAAAAATCTCTTATCTTTCACAACAACTAATTCAAAATGGATTATAAACCAAAATATAAAGCTGCCAAATTTCTAGAAGAAAGTAACAGAAATTCCAGGGATGAATTTTTGGACACAACACTGTAAGCTGGATTCATGAAACACTGGATTCATTGACCATATAGACTTCATTGAAATTCAAAACGTCTCAGCTGGGGGGTGGTTCAGTCATCAGGAAAGCACACTGCTCTTGCAGAGAATCCAGGCTCTGTCCTCAGCACCCATACTGGGCATTTCACAAACACCTGTAACTCCAGCTCCCAAGGATCCAGCGCCTTCTTCTGGCTTCTGCAGGTACTGCACTCACACATGTATATGCATTCACACAAACACACATACCTAAATAAAAATTAAAAAAAAAAAGAGGTTTAACGTATCCAAATTTTAAAAAAAATTATTTAGGAAGTCATTTATTTAGAAAGTCAGAGAGTTCTAAATGGGAATGGGACTGCAGTAAGAGACTTTACCACATGTGCAGTACAGAGAAGGGGTGGGAAGCCTGCTGCCGCAGGAACCACACAGCGTCCTTCAGTCACAGGTCATTTCTCATTCAGTCATGGTGCATGGGTTAATAACATGGCTGTTCCTATCCATGAACAGCTGGATTAGAAATGGATGGTAGACAGTAGAATCCAGACTCTCACAGTGGGATGGAAATTTGTAGCTAAGCAATAAAGTTGATGACACTTGTATCAACTCATGCTGGCATCAGTGCAGACAGAAACATGTGTAGGCATGTGCACATCTTCAGGTTCCTATGCACACATATTCATGCCTCCCCTGTCAGCTGAAAGAGCTTAGGATCAATACTCAACTCTGCATCCAGATCCTGGTTTCTACAGTCATCCTCCATAGAAAATAGCCAAAGCACCTCGGAGAAAAACTCCCAGGATTAGGGCAGGAGATGCTCAAGATGAGCCTGGCAGAAACTCAGAAAGCACTCAGGAGAAAAAGAAGTGATGGGGACATATCAAAGGTCACAGACCAACTACCAATGGCTACCAATGACCCACAAGGAAGCTATAAAATATACAGCAGTGGTTTTAAAATAATAAATAAGAGGTTGTTTAGCAATAAAAGATTATTACTGAATTCAGACTATAAAGTAAATATCTATGAATCCATAGTAAGAGATAAATAGATGGATAGATAGACAGATGATTGATAGGTAGATAGATAGATGATGGATGGATGGATGGATGGATGGATGGATGGATGGATGGATGATAACTCTCTCTTGCAAGAGAATGCCAAACCATGTGTGTGAGAACTACACATTCATGCTGAAGGAGCAAACTCCCACTCCATCAATTTGGCATGTGTGTGATGATGACTTTGCAGATGGTTCAGTGGGAAGGTGGATCAAGGAGCTACTTTATGATGGTGGCATCCCATAAGCACCACCAGCAGCCATCATTTATGTTGAAAGTAGGTCAAGATGAGCAAGGCACACTTCACCTCTGCGGGCTTCCTTCCCAGCCTAGGGACGTTCTCCAGAATGCTTGGCCACACCCTCGGAAGTGTCGCAGTCATCACAAGCAAGGGAAGGCCGGAAGAGATAAAGGCTGGGAAGAATAAACTGCTGAATGGAAGACAACATGGGGGAAGGAGAGCTAATAAAGTCTGGGTGAACTGCAGAACGTGGCTAATGACGCTGCATCGATATTGGTTTGTTAATTGTAACAGGATTAGAGAAGAGTCGGTGAGCTTCCAAACCCATCAATAAAAACGATTGAACCTGCAGCATGGAGAGCAGGAGGAGGAAGACGTGAATGGCACTCGGGCCTGCACAGAGCTACGACGAGGTCAGACACAGATGCAGAGGGGGGGAGAAATAACACAAAACTCATTTCCTAGATGTGGTAAAAAGCCAAAAAAATTGAGAATTCCAGGAGCAGACCTTACACAGAACTGAGAGTTAAAGGAGAAACTCGCCAGGCTGGCGGCTGTTTATGTCAACGGACACAAGCTAGAGTGATCTGGGAGGAAGGAGTCTACGGGAGAAAACGCCCCCAGAGGACTGGCCCGGAGGACTGGCAGGGCTGGTGCTGTGGAATAATCTTTTTGTACACTGTGAATATGTGTCACTCGGACTGGCTTAATAAAAAGCTGCGCTGCCGGTAGCTAGGTGGGGTTTCCAGGGCAGAACGAATGCTAGGAAGAAGAAGGGGTGAGAAGTCAGCCAGATGTGGACTGAGTCAGACACACGAAACAGAAGAGAGGTAAAAGACACACGGTAGAATGTAGGTTAATAAAAACATGGCTTAAGTTATAAGGACTAGTTAGAAACAAGTCTAAGCTATCTGCAAAGCTTTCACAATGAATAAGGAGTCTTTGTGTGGTTATTTGAGAGCAGGCCGGTGGGACAGGAAAAAGTCTGCCTACAGTCTGGAGGGCATTTTCTAGACTGGTGATTGATGTGGGAAGACCCAGACCCAGACCACTGTTAACAGTGCCTCCCATGGGTCTGGTCCTGGAGGGTGTAAGAAGACAAACCGAGCAAGCCAGGAGGAGCCAGTCCGTAAGCAGCATCCTCCATGGCCTCTGCTCCAGCTTCCTGCCCTGGCTTCCCTCAGTCAGAGGTGTACCATGGAGCCTCCTCCCGTGGCTGCTTATGGTCCTAGTGTTTCTGTAGTGTTTCATCACAGAAACAGAAACCCTCACAAAGACACATTCCTACACACAGTAGTCAGGTCCCTAAAATGAGGAGGGACACTCAGAACTCTGGGTTTTTATTATTAAGAACAATTAGAATTCGTGCTATGAAAAGATCACAAGTTCCAAGGCCACGTAGGCTACAGAGGAGTCTAAAGCCAGACTGGATGAATTAGTGAGATCATGTCTCAAAAGAAAAAGTAAAGAGGACCGAGGATGCAGCTCAGTGGGAGAACACTGGGATGCTTGAGATGTGCAAGGCATGGGTTCAGCCCCTCCCCACACACAAACATGGGTGAAATAAGGACGTTTGGAGACCAAAAGGAATCAGAGATCTCATACCTGTCATACCCCGTCTATTACAAAAGCCTAAGATGGGACCATTGCCGAGGTGGAGGACAGAGAGCAAGGGGGGATGACAGAGTACAGGAAACCTGAAGGAGGACATGGGTGAAATGGGGGGCTCTAATTAGGGAGGGGAGGGAGCCAAATGTACAGGAGGGAGGAGGGTAAAGTAGCAGTGAGACCGTCAGAAAAGGTCACAAGGCAACTCACTACTCACTACCCACCTAAATCACCTATAGTACACGGAAGTCTGTGTATAGGCACATATATATCATTTAAACGAAATTTTACCATCTGGACTGATAGTGCTCCCTCCAAGAGCCAAAGACTACATAAGAAAAAAACAACAGCAGGCATTAAGAGACCTCTTTTAGGTTGCTGACCAGCCTGTCCAAGAGAATCCCAAAACATACAGTCTATCGCTGTCACCCTTAGTGACCCGCCAAGGGTGGAAGGTTAGCCCCTATTGCTGACAACATCATGTTTGACCCAGGGCCCAGAGGCCCCTGAGCTGGAAATGGCTTGAAAGCCTCCTCCCTGATGACTAATTTTCATGGGACCAGAAGATACCGTGCAAGCTTCCAAAGGATGGAGTCCTACTGAGCTGTGATGCCTATGAACCACAACCACCACCAGCATAGCCCAATAACCCTAAGTGTACAGAGTCTCACATACCTTGTGGCAGCCAGAAGCTCTCTAGACGGACTTACACTCACTCGACAGGAGGGAAATTGTGCCTGTTTCTGGAAACCTTGCCAAGGGCTGATGACATCATGGATTTTAGTAGAGAGCCTACAAAGCCACTTTGCCAAACCAGCATGGCCCCTAACCGCTTTCTGAATATTTGACTTTATGTCCACAGGGACAGAGACCACTACAGAAAACCACAACCAATCAAATGCAGAGTTGCAGGGCCCAGTCTCCACAGATAAATCTACAACACAACTCCTGAGCCTTAAGGCCCAGCGATCTTAGGACGTGTGTGTGTGTGTGTGTGTGTGTGTGTGTGTGTGTGTAAGGAGTATACAAGCTACAGGAACGGGGGGGTAGTTACTGGGAGATTGTGTCTCCTAGGAATGTCAAAAGCTGTGCCCATAAAAAGGGAATGCCTGAACATGAACTGAACAAGGAGGACACCAAAATACATGCTAAAATGGAAAGAGAAAAGTTCATGAGGTCTCAACTCTACACCAAGAGCTAAAGGCAGCTAAGGGTTACTGAGATCAGGAGGAATAATCTTCTCTGGGGAAAGAGCAGCAATTGGTCAGTCCTGAAAACATAGATACAGGCAGCATGGTATGGACTGAGCAGGCTGTGTTACATATTTAGGAACACACACAAACATACATATGTAACAATAATTAATGATAAAAGGTCATGAATTTAAAATGGCGCAAAGAGAGGCATATGGAAGGGTTGAAAGGGAGGAAAGAGAAGGGAGGAAATGGCCTGCATTATAATGTGAAGAGGCAAATGCCTCTAATCCCAGCACTCAGGAGAAAGAAGCAGGAGGATCTCTGTGAGTTAGAGGCCAGCCTGGTCTACAGAGCAAGCTCCAGGACTGTCAAGGCTACACAGAGAAACCCTGTCTCAAAAAAACAAAATAAAATAAATATTTTAAAGGTATACTTCAGGCTGTATGGAAGGGACACCACGTGGAACTCAGATTTTCAAGGAGAAACCATCTGTTTCCTCTTACATTTGATAAGACATATGCCAGATGCCCAGTGATACACTATAGGAAACAAAGGCAAAGGGAAAGATGGGGGCGTGATGCAGCATGATGGGCACGTATTGGGAGCATGATGGGTGCATGATGGGCACGTGATGGGAGCATGATGGGCACGTGATGGGAGCATGATGGTAGCATGATGGGAGTGTGATGGTAGCATGATGGGCACGTGATGAGCACATGATGGGAGCATGATGGTCACGTGATGGGAGCATGATGGCACATGGTGGGAGTATGATGGGCACATGATGGGAGCATGATGGGCACGTGATGGGAGCATGATGGGAGCGTGATGGGAGCGTGATGGGAGCATGATGGGGATGTGATGGGAGCATGATGGGCACGTGATGGGAGCATGATGGGCACGTGATGGGAGCATGATGGGCACGTGATGGGAGCATGATGGGTGCATGATGGGCACGTGATGGGAGCGTGATGGGCACGTGATGGGAGCATGATGGGAGTGATGAGGATGTGAACGTGGCATGATGGGAGTGTGGTGAGAGTTTGATTTGTATATGGCTGTATACAATATGTATACATATTATATGATTTGTATATCTCTACTTTTATATGAAGTGATCAAAGAGTCATTCTAAATAGACGGTTAATGTAAATGATGTAATTTAACCCTAGAATAACTATTCAGATTTTTTAATGGGGCTGGTGAGTTGACTCAGTAGGTTAGAGTATTTGCTGCCAAGCTTGTAAACCTGAGTTCCCTGTAACCCACGTGGTATACGAAGAGAACTGACTCCTGCATGGTGTCCTCTGACCTCCACACATACACCACTATACAAGTAAATGTGTGTGCACGCGCACATGCACACACACAAGTACATAAATGAAAAAAGAAAGAACTAAAATGAATAAATTGAAACGAAACCCTAAAACATATTCCTCTCATCTAGAAGCAGCAGCAAAAAAATAAATTCAAGGAGCCCAAGCCAGAAAACCCATAACAGGAGACACACAGATGAGCAGGTGTTTGGAGCTACTGCAAAAGCCAGACCAATGCCAACCAAAGCCTCCACAGCTGACACAGTGAGGGCAGGGAGGGGGAGCTGGCTCAGCAGTTAAGAACACTGACTGCTCTAGCAGAGGACAGGGGTTCCATTCCCAGAACTCATGGTGGCTCAATCAACAGTTTCAGGAGATCTAACGCCCTCTTCTGGCCTCCCTGAGCACCATGCAGGCAAAGCACCCACACATATAAACATAAAAGTAAATCTTTCTTTTAAGCGAGGGTAAAATGAAAGAAAGAATTCTTTTTTAAAACCAGGGTTATAATCTTAGTATCAAATATCAGATAAAGAATGTTCAAGGCTTGGGAGTTTATTCCTGCCTATTCATCCTGGTTCATAAAGATAAAGGGGTCAGTTCATCAGGAAGACATAGTAAGCACAAATGTGTGTTCATATTATAGCAAAATTCCACTATACGAGGAGCAAAAGTCGACAGGGGGAACAGATGTGTCTCGAACTACTGTTAGGGACTCCACTCTCCCAGTCATTGATGATATGGGATAAGTGATATGAACCACCATGACTTAGCTAGTATTTATAGACTCTGTCTATAGAGTTCACATTTCTTAAGGAAATTCATCCCAACTGACCATCAGCTGAGCTGAAAGATTCAATAAATTGAAAAGGATTGAAACCAAACACCATATCTAGCAACTAAGCTAACCTACCAACAGCATTATAGGATAGAAAAGCCCAAATATTTTTAAATTAAACAAGATACTCCTAAATAATCAATGTCTCAAGGAAGTCACAAGACCTCAGCACATCAGGAACCACAGAAAGCAAAGATAGGGCATATTACTTCAGTGGCATGGCTCTTCCCTGGGGGGGGCTCTTCCCTGGGGGGCTCAAGGATCTGGGTCCACTTCCTAGCATTAGGGCACAAAAATCACCTTATCTATGAAATAATGCTGAAACAGCTCTTAAAGTTTTTTAACTTTGAGCCGGGCAGTGGTGGCGCACGTCTTTAATCCCAGCACTCGGGAGGCAGAGGCAGGTGGATCTCTGTGAGTTCGAGGCCTACAAGAGCTACTTCCAGGACAGGCACCAAAAGCTACAGAGAAACCCTGTCTCGAAAATCCAAAAATAATAATAATAATAATAATAATAATAAAATAATAAATAAAATAAAAAATAAAAAAGTTTTTTAACTTTGAACAAAGCAGAAAATGAAAAAGTCAGAAGTTGGCTCTTTGAAAGGAGCAGCATTTGACAGGCCTTGTAACTAGCCTGACCATAAAAGAAAGCTCACATTACCAAAACAAACTAAAAGATGCTATTGCTACAGTCTACAGAACAACTTCTGATGCACAAATTCAGGGACCTCCACAAAGCAGGGAAACTGGTTGGAAAGCAAAACTTAGTAAAAGTAATACAAGATAAAATAAAAAATTCAATCGTCCTAAAGAGATATTAAAATGTAATATTGAAACTCCGAGCCTAGATGTTTTCAGCAGTGAGTTACATCAAAACTTAAAAGCAAAACAAAACAAAAATCTCTTTAGAATATTGCCTGAGGCAGAACACCATACATATAAAAAATAAAGTTGAAAAATGCTAAAAAAAAAAAAAAAGAATATTGCCTGAGAATAAATTCCAAATGAAGCCAGGCAGTGGTGGCGCACACCTTTAATCCCAGCATCGGGAGGCAGGAGCAGGAAGATCTCTTTGAGTTTGAAGCCAACCTGGTCTACAGAGCGAGTTCCAGGACCGCCAGAGATACACAGAGAAATCCTGTCTTGAAGAAGAAAGAAAGAAAGAGAGAGAGAAAAGAAATTCCAAATGAAACATTATCAATTAGCTTGCAATGGTATCTAAATGGTGGTAGGGTTTCCCCACACACACTGAGGATACAAGTAATTCCAACATCTGAAGACCACTATACTTCACCAGGCGAGTGAGTTTTCATCACTGTGACAAATGCCTTGGAAAGTCGGATTAAAGAAGGGAAAGGTTATTCTGAATAACTGTTTTAGAGGTTTCAATCCATGGAAGGCGTGGCCATGTTGCTTTTATACCTATCATGATGCAGGACTTCAGGGGGGTAACAGGTGGCATAAAAAAAAAAACCAAAAACCTCTCTACCTCTTGGTGGTCATGAAGAGGATAGAGAAAGGAAAGAAGGGCCTGAACCCCAATATCGCCTTCAAGGGCAGACTCACAATGACCTTCCTTCTTTTACTAGGCCCCACCTCTTAAAGGTTCCACTCTCTCTCCAATACATCACAGGCTGTATCCAAGACTTCATTGTCTTGGGATCTTGGTTTGGATTTTTTATTTTGGTTTGGTTTGCTTTGGTTGTGAGCCTAGCCTTTAATGGCTAAGCCATCTCTCTAGCCCATTGGCTGTGTTTTAAGAGCCAAACCGTAGGGCTGGAGAGATGACATATTGTTTCCCTTTTCCCAGGTTTGAAGACCAGAGTTCAGATCTCCAGTATCCACATAAATGATAGGTGAGCATGGTGTCCCACCTGTAATTCCTGCCTAGGAATGCAGAGGCAGGATTTCCCCAGAACAAGGTTGGCTAATGAGCTAGACAATATGGCAAGATAGGAGTTTAATTAAGAGACCCTGCTTCACTGAATAAGGAGGAAGAGCTATCTAGGATGATTCCCAGCATCAGCCTCAAACCTCCTCATGTGCAACCACCCATGTGCACACACACCTTCTCACAGTGCCCCCAATGCGTATAGCAAAAAATGCATGCACGTGCACGCATGCCACGTACACACGTGTACATAACATACATCTATCACATGTGTAAAAGAGAGAACATGTAAAACATGATCAATTCAACACCCATCTTTGATACTCTCAAGTAGGGATGAGGCTGGAGGAAGGGAGGGCTCTGCTGTCAAGAGCGTATTCTAGTTGGCTTCATGTTGCTGACATAAACACCATGACCAAAGCAACATAGAGAGAGAACGCTTCTTTGGTGTGCACTTCCAGGTCACAGTCCATCACTCTTGCTGGATTTCCTCCTGGTTCATGCTCAGTTAGCTTTCTTCCCCTCCACCCCCACACACAGGGTTTCATTGTGTAACAGCCCTGGCTGTCCTGGAACTCACCTTGTAGACTTGCCTCTGCCTCTCGAGTGCTGGAATTAAAGGCGTGTGGTACCATAGCCCGGCTCAGGTAGCTTTCTTATACAAGCCCAGACCTACGTGGCCCGTAATGGGCTGGACCCTCCCACATTCACCGGCAATCAAGACAGTCTCTCACAGACATGGCCACAGGCTAGTCTAACTGAGGCAATCCTTCCTTAGAGGTTCCTTCTCCCCAGGTTACTCTAGGTTCTCTCAATTTGACACAGAAACTGACCAGGGCAGAGCTATGACTGCTCTCCCAGAGGACCTGATGTTGAGTCTGAGCGCTCACAACAGACAACGGACAACCGCCTGTAATTCCAGCTCCCAGAAATCCGCCCCCACCCCCGCCAGCTTCCACAGGTACCCATACACATGAACACACAGCCGCGGACAAACACACACACACACAAAATAAAATAAAATAAATGAATAAAATAAACTTTTAAAAGAAGTGATTAAAAATAAAAGTAGTTTTCCTCAACTCAACAAAGGACATTTCTGAAAGTTCAGCTCTGATATCAGACCTAAGCTGAATTACTCAGAGAATCACTTTGTCTTAAGATTGGAGACACGGCCCGGATGTCTGCTCTGCCTTAGACCGATGTACCAGTGTTCCAATTAGGAAAGAAACTGATATAAAAAAAAAAAAACCCAGGAGATTAGAGAGGGAGAATGAACCCATGTCTTTGCAGCTGTCATGTTTGGCCCTGTCAGGACCCTTCTCTTCACAACCTCAAGCAGGCTGGAAGAGAGGAGGCTCAAGGAGGAAAAGTGCAGAGGCTCTGGCCTGCTGGAGCCTGGAGTTTGGTTGCAGCAGGAAATTCTGGAGTATAATAAACCAGTGGAGATGGAAGCCCTTGACTCCTGGAACACCATGGCCAGAGGGAGCTGGTTGGGTAAAGGTGGCCTTCATCTCTGGAAGCACATCCTAGACCTGTGAAGAGATGAGAACAGCCTGGCAAAGAGGCTGTCACTTCTGCCTCTGAGTCTAGTGCACACAGCAACTGGCAGAGATCATGCACCTAGGGACCCAAAGGTGTCACCCTCTGGTAGGTGGAAAAGCCAGAAGACTGTGGGGTGGAGGGAAAACTTCCACAACATGAACAACTCTGGGGTTAACCTGACTGGGGAGTGGGGAGACAAGGGAATAAGAAAAGACAGACACACAGACACTGGTCCCGAGAAGCTGGGATCAGGTGGGTCGTGCGCTCTGATGGAGATGCCTGAGTAGCCTGGAAACCTGGAATGTTTATTCCGTCCATCTGGATGGAGGAGGCAGGTTTATTGCACACAGCTGAAGGAGGATATATGATGGAATATTATTACCAGCAACAATGAGGTATTGTTAAGTGTACTGATAAAGACCTTCTGCACAGAAAGTGTAGAGTAAATATATATGCATATATGTTAGATGTATGTAGGTGTCTAGAAGACAACAGGGCTGGGGATGTAGCTTCCTGGTAGAACATTTGCTAAGCATGCTAAGACCTTAAAGCTCATCCCCAGAACCATAAGCAGAGGTTTAAAATACACAATGGGGCCAGGCTTATGTTGGAGTACACCTTTAGTTTAGCACTCGGGAGGCAGAGGCAGTAGAATAAGGCCAACCTCATCTACAAAGCAAGATCCAGGACAACTATAATTATTTAGAGAGTCCCTGTCTTGAAAAAAAAATGAATAAACTGTGGAAAGGATTTAAAAAATCAACAGGGGCTGGAGAGATATGCAGTTCAGAGATCTCACTGCTCTTACGGGTGATGACTTTGGACCTCAGTATCCGCATCAGGTGGCAACCAAACGCAGCTGCCTGCAACTCCAGCCTCAGATCTGCTACTCTCTTCTGACCCCCATGGACACCTGTTCTCACAGGCACTCAGACACACACACAAATACACATTACTTTTTAAATAAGTTTTTTTTTAAGACAGCATTTCCCAATGTAGCCCTGGCTGTCCTGGTCTGTAGACCAGGCTGGACTCAAACTCAGAGATCTGCCTGCCTCTGCCTCCTAAGTACTGGGTTTAAAGGCATGTGCCACCATGCCAGGTTTTTTAAAATAAATCTAAAAACAAACAAACAAAGAAACATTCAGGTGTGGTGGCACATGCCTATAATCCCAACACCTAACAGAAGCAGGAAGATCGTGAGGTGAAGGCCAAATTAGATTACATAGCAAGAACCTGTCTCAGAAGGTGGAAAAAGAGAAGGTAAACACAATGTTAGATATGGTAACTGCCAAGAGGAGATTCTTGCAGTTCATAAAAGTTATTGGTACCTTTGAATCCTGAAGTGTGTGCACATAAGCAATGCACATATTTTATGTGCAAATACACATAAAAAGTTCAAACTAGTTGGGGAATTAGGGCAATGAGAAGAAGTCACATAGGTATAATTGTAAAGTCACAGACTTGGGCTACGGTGCAAGGCAGCTCACTCCAAATGCCAAATGACTCACAGAGACAGACAGACGGACAGAAGACCCAGGGAAAGCCAAGCTCCCAGGTTCTAGATGGTTCTGGATGACTGTGACCTAAGCTGGAAGGCATGGCAACAGCAACTCCAAGTAGAGCAGACAGAGGTGGCGTCTCAAAAGATGACAAGAAATGCAGCTTTGGAGACAGACACATCCCTGACACAGCAGAGATGTGGTCCAAGGCTGGGCACTGGCTCAGAGTCTACCTGCAAGAGATAATTGTACCCTGACTTTAGAAGTACTCAGGATGAAAGCATTCCCTCGCATTGAGGGAGTCCCCAGGAGCCAGGCTGGGTGGTGCTCAGAGCTACCCCAAGGCAGCTGGGTTTCTTCCTTCCCATACCCATACCCATACCCAACCGCATCCAACCCAGGCCTGTCAGTACATGCTAATGGAGCGTGGAGATGTGTGTACTAGCTAGGAGATATGACTGGAAGGAGATAGCCATGTAGACAACCAGGGTGGGCTGGCTAGTGCACCAAACAGAAAGGAACCCTGTGCCTCTCCATCCATCTGGACACCCAGCTCACTCAGCAAGGGACTCTTTCCTTAGTCCTCCCCACTGTCCTCTCCTAGACCCTCACCACACCTCCATGAGGTACTAGGAGACTCTTCCAAAGGACAGTGGCAGCCCAAAGATTGTCCCCAAAGAAGCATCTTTCCTGGTTCAGGCCCTGCCTCATCTGGTGCCTTTGGACGCCCTGTGTCCCAGAGCCAAGGCAGAGGAGTTGTCAAGCGTCACCCCCTCCCTGCCCTCAAGGTGCCTGAGTCACTGTCTAGGCACTGGGCACTGGCAGGCCAGAAGAGGTGGTGTCTGGCACCACCATGAACAGGAGGGGTGGTGAGCAAAGGAAGCCAGAGCATCAGCTTCTGTTCAGACTTGCCTGGGTTTGAGTCCTGATCCCTCCATGTACTTGTGACACAGTTTCTTGAAGCCTATTCTCTGCATCTGTGAAATAGGCGCTCGTGTAGCACTCCCTTCAACAAATACAGACAAATACAGCAGGCAACATCTGGGGTGCCAATAATGGAGTGCTGAACAAGCCTTATCCCCATAGGGTGTGCAGTAGGTATAACGACTATACCCATTTTAGGTTTAAACAATATAAGGTATCCAGGAACTTGTCCAGTGTGCTGGTTGATTTTTAACGTCAACTTGACCCAACCTAGAGTCACCTGGTCGCTAGTCCTTTGTCAACTTGGCATAAGCTAGAACCATCAGAGAGGAGGGAACCTCAATTGGGAAAAAGTCTCCATATCATCAGGCTATAATGCAAGCCCGCAGGGCATCTTCTTAATTAGTGATTAATGTGGGAGGGTCCAGCCCATTGTGGGCGGGGTCCTGGGTTCTATAAGAAAGCAGACTGAACAAGCCTTGAGAAGCAAGCCAGTAACACTCCTCCATGGCCTCTGTATCAGCTCTGGCCTCCAGGTTCCTGTTTGAGTTCTTTCTTGGCGTCCTACAATGTGGAAGCGTAACCCAAATAAATCCTTTCCTCCCCAACTTGCCTTTTGGTGTTTCATTGCAGCAATAGAAACTCTTAATTAGGATATTGGGAAGTGGGAACTTCAGTTGAAGAATTTCCCAGATGACATTGGCCTGTGGCCACATCCTCAAGATATTGTCATGATTGATGTAGAAGGATCCATCCCATTGTGGGTGACACCATTCCTAGGCAGGTAGATCTAGGCTGAATAAAATAAGTTAGCGGAGCATGAGCCAGGGAGTAGCGTCCTCCGTGGTTGCTGCTCCGAGCTTCCTGCACTGACTTCCCTCAATGATGCATTGTGACCTGGGAGTGTAAAAAATGAAATAAATCCTTCCCTCTCCAGGTTGTTTATGGTCATGGTGTAGTAACATTTGATCAGCTGCATTTAGGGTACTGTTTTATCTTGCCTGGGCATACTTTATACCAGCATTTTCAGCCTGTGGATCACAACCCATTTTGGAAGTCAAATATCAGATATCCTGCATATCAGATATTTACATTACAATTCGTAACAGTAACAAAATTGCGGTTATGAAGTAGCAATGAAATAATTTTATGGTCGGGGGTCAGCGCAACATGAGGAACTGTCTGAAAGGGTCACAGCATTAGAAAGGTTGAAAACCATGCTTTACACTGATCTGAAAAGGGATGTGGTGTAACTCAGGCATTGTATAACCATGATCTCTAGAGCTGGAAATGAAAGCTCTTCAGCAATACAATAGGTCTAGTGTATGCTTGGGGACAAGGCTGTGACAGGACCTGATCACCATTCACGGTGGTCGCCAGTCCCACAAACACTGCACGGGGTCCGTGTTTTCTAGGCTCACTTTCACTAAAAGGCGGTAAAGGACCCATCTCCTCCACTGATGGTTTTGTCACTGGGCATCTGCCTGTCTGGTTGGATCTCATGTTCCAGGAAGTAGAGCTCCCAGTGGGCACCGGCCGGCCGTCTACACACTGGGCTGCCCCAAGTGTATGGAGATGCACTCCCACTGATAGGGCAGAGGGCTGCTTTGGAGAAAACTATACCTTGCCTGGACACAAGTCCCGTCCCCTTTTCCTTCTGCGGTTCTCTAGTTGAATGTCAAGGATCATGGACTTTGTTCCCCTTTCTCTACTTCCTGTGTCTAAGCATTAGTGGGGGCATTGAGGGCCAACAGGACACTGGCTGTTGGGGCTGCGCCAAAACTCTGGGGGAAACAGATGTGGGTAGATCTAAGAATCTAGGGCCTCACTCAGTGACTAAGCACTCCGATGAGAGACATGAGGGGTCTGGCAGAGTGTGATAGTAACCCATCTATGTTCAGAAAGAAATGGGCACCAACAGTGAGGAAGGCAAGAAAAAAGGACAGCAAGCAAAGATGCCAACCCCAAATTTGGGATGAAGGTTCTTTCTGACAGAAGGAAGTGAATTCCACTGGAGGCTTGGTAGCCAGTGTTCATTATATTATTTCTTGTACTTTTTTTTTTTGCATTACTGTGTTTCGTGGTTTTATTTGTTCATTCATCATTTCTGTTGAACTTAGAACCTCACACAGGCTAAGCAAGTGCTCCATCACTCTTTGTCCTTAAAAAAGGTTTTTTTGAGACAAGGTCACACTAAGTTGCCTAGGCTGGTTTTGAACTCATGAGCTTCCTACTTCAGCCTCTCAAATAGCTGGGGTTACAGGCCTATACTACCAGGCCTGGCTAATATTTTGTAACATTTAATGAGGATGTTTTATTCATAAACCTAACACACCGCTGCCTTTTTAGATATGACCTACAGACCCTGATTTATGATTTTTGGGTGAATGGAATTTATCTGGAAGTGATCTGTATCTGAGACACAGGATATCTCTATCCCTCTTATATTCTTTATTAGATGGAGGTGATAATAAGAGCCCTCTCCTGGGGTGAATGACTAGGAGAGGTGGGTAAAAGAAAACTTCAAAGCTGCGAATCCCATTGCCTTACATACACCCTGAGGCGCTTCATACATGTTGGAGATCCCTACCAGTTTCTCAGCCTCCGGTGTTATGATAAAAGACAAATGAGTCCATCTGTGAGAGACTGGGACAGTCAAAGACTCGAGTACTCCCCAGGTATGGGAGGGAGGGAGTGCCTGGCAAAGTCAGCCCCTCCTGAAGTATCCCTGAGCCTATTCAGTCTCCATCCATGAAATCAGACACAGTCCTGGCCCCAGGAACCACGAGCCTACACAGGGTGTCTGGCTTCTCAGGGAACAATGCTCCATGCTGTGAGGCTGCAGGTTTGGAACAAAGAACTCGCCTCTGGAGACATGTTTCTTCGCCTCAGCTTCCCGAGCTCCTGTTTCGGTAAACATGGTATAATCTCCTACCCAGAAGGCTTTTTTGTGCTGTTTGGTTCTCATCTAATAAGCACGAGTTAGAGGACACACACAGCCTTACAGACTTCTCATATACAGCTCATCTTCACAGCAATCCCTTAAGTAGCTGCCTCTCCCCCCCCCACACACACACACACTTTACAGTGAGGGAAACTGATCCTTAGAAAGGTTAGGTGACCTCCTCAAGGTCACGAGCAAAAGCAGACATATTCAGAACAGGGCCAGCCTTGCTCCAACCATGCCTTTTAACTATTCTTCTGTCTCGCCTGGCAGAAAGACAGTTGAAGATATCAAATGTGCCTGGTCCTTGTACAACCCAGACCAACAGCTCTAGATGCACAGAGCCCTCCTTTCTCATTCTCTCTCTCCCGCTAAAACGTAGCTGAAAGGAGAGGTCAAACAAAGGTGTGACAGATGAGCCAGCAAGTGACAGATTATAGAAGGACATCTCTCCAAACCTGTCCTTTGACAGCTGAAAGAAGGGAACCAGAGCCCCAGAAGTCTACATCGGTAAATGGGTGCAGTTTTTTTGGGGGGGGTTGGTTTTTCAAGACAGGGTTTCTCTGTAGCTTTGGAGCCTGTCCTGGAACTAGCTCTTGTGGGCCAGGCTGGCCTCGAACTCATAGAGATCCTCCTGTCTCTGCCTCCAGAGTGCTGGGATTAAAGGTGTTATGCCCAGATCACAGAGTTCCCCCAAAACCAACCAGGAGACCGAGTCCCATATGTAAAAGCAAAGAGCCTTTATTGTTTTGGGTTTTTTTTAGATTTTATTTATTTATTATGTATACAGCGCTCTGCCTGCATGTATGCCTGCAGGCCAGAAGAGGGCACCAGATCTCATTACAGATGGTTGTGAGCCACCATGTGGTTGCTGGGAATTGAACTCAGGACCTTTGGAAGAGCAGGCAGTGTTCTTAACCACTGAGCCATCTCTCCAGCCCCCCAAGAGCCTTTATTCTTACACAAGTTTGCAAACTTGGTCTCTCCGTGTGTCCAACGTATTGGAATAATCGAAGAACCTCAAGCTTAGTTAAAGTTGGGTTTGTATAGTAGTAAAGGTGGGGGTGACGGATTTCTAAGGTTAAGGACCCCTGATCTGCTGACATTTGTCTAGGGGTATCCTGGTGAATGTGTGCAGGCAGGTGATCCTATCTACAACGGTTGGAAAGTTAGGAATTTCCTTTGGATTGTCTGCTCTTGGGTGGTGCCTGGGTAATCTCAGTTTGTGGTCCTTCCTGCAACCAGCTAGGTATTGCATCAGGGTAAACTACTGATACTCAGGCCTCCATTAAGCTTAGAGGCATGAGTCACCACTGCCTGCCTGGGTGCAGGTTTTGAAGATTCAGCCAGAATGGAAAGTGTCTGCACTTTCTGCTCAAAGTCTGGTGTCCTCCCTGCTACTAGTCACCCTTGAATTCAGAGTCCTTGAACAGCTCTGCTCCTGAGCCTAGGCTGTCCTACCTCTGGTCATTCCCTGTAATGCACCCCTGTACCAGCAAATACAAGTGGAAGTCTCTTTCTAACCTAACAATACTTTACTACATGTTATAGTCCCATGAACATCTGGACTCCCAGCCTTCTGGATCTACTGGGCCACCTATCTCTGCTTACCATACTGCCTGGCCAGAAATGTCTAAAGTCTGATGCCTGTGTATAGTGATATTTTGCTTGTAATCTAACAAATAAAGCTTGCCTAAACATCAGAGTGCAGAGCTAAGATACTACTTAGCCACAGAGCTGGGCGTGGTGGCATATACCTTTAATCCCAGCACTTGGGAGACAGAGTCAAATGGATCTCCGAGTTCAAGGCCATCCTCGGCCACACAAGATTGAATCTGTCTGAAAGAAACAGAGCTCACACAAAGGTGATCCCAGCATTTAGGATCACATGCTTTTATCTCAGCACTAGGGATGTGGAGACAAGAATGATATGGCTGGGCAGAGAGAGGAAATAGAAGGCATGAGAGGATGGGAGCTCAATGCAGTCTGAGGGTGCAGTCTGAGGACTCAGTCTGAGATGCAGTTTGAGATTCAATCCTCTATAAGGATTCGTAAAGCCAGGATCGCCCCTTCTGTCTGAGCATTGGTAGAGCTAAGAACTCTCTAGTGGCTGGCCATTCTGCTTCTCTGATACTCAGCATTAACCCCTATATCTGACTCTGGGTTTTTATTATTAAAAACAATTAGAATTCATGCTACACGGGCTGGAGAGATGGCTCAGAGGTTAAGAGCACTGACTGCTCTTCCAGAGGTCCTGAATTCAATTCCCAACAACCACATGGTGGCTCACAGCCATCTGTAATGAGATCTGGTGCCCTCTTCTGGCCAGCAAGCATACAAACAGACAAAAACACTGTATACATAATAAATAAATAAATCTTTAAAAAAAAAATCCATGCTACACCTGTGCATCTGCCACTGGGCCGAAAGATCAATCTGCAGTAAGAGACCTACTCCTGATCTACCCCTTCTGACGGCTCTCAGTGGGGAATGTAAAAAACACTGTGTCCCAGGAGAGTTGGCCTGCTGACTGTTACAGGAACAGCAAGCAAGTGCTCAAGAGGCCAGTCTGTGTCCAAACAGGGGAGCTGAGTGGGATGGGCAAAGGTGGGACTAGTAACCACATACAGGTATCCAGGACAGGTCTGTTGCCAGTCACACAATCCCATTTTCTGGATGTCCCTCACAGCTGACAGAAGATTTTGAAGTCAAGCCCCCAGAGTGACAACACTTCCTTCTCCTGAGGCTGGTAAACACCATGAGTGAGTGTGGGCGGGACTACGATGCTATCTGCAGCAATCCAGAAATAATGAGTCCTCCAGCAAGAGATGAAAACCTAGGGCATTCTACGTAGAAACTCAGAATGCCATGAAATATACGGAACCAGAGTCTAACAAAGCCTATGTCTAAGACCTGCAAGCACATAACTTCTTTGGCCCTGGGCTTCTCATCTGTCCAACAGGGGAGAAGAGTAATAAGAGTTTTTCAAAGGAGAAAACTTACATAAATGCTTGGCCCAGAAGTGCTGCTGTTCTCTGCCAGCAAAGCAAGATGATGAGTTTGTTTGTTTGATACACTGGTTTTGTTTTGTCTATTTGAGATAAGGTCTCATTGTGTAGCCCTGGCTGACCTTCCTTCCTCTAGCTCCCGAGTGCTGGGATTGTAGGCATGAGCACCACACCTTGCTTTTGCTTTATAATTCATAATGAAGTTTTGCCCCTGTCTACTTTGATTCCCTCAGCAGCTTTGTAAAGGAGACAAGATGGTCCTCTCTCTCCCAGGATGAAGAAGAAGGAGAAAATGAAGCCTCTGGTGTCCCACACAAGGTCGCAGGGGGATTCATTAGTGGTGGAATTAAGATTCTTCTGAGACTTGAGCTCAGCTTCTTCTTGCACATGGCAGTGTTCATAGCCACATAACCGCGCCTATTTCTACTTTAAATTATATATGTGTGATACGGACACTAAGAGAGGCTTACATAGATCTAATCTACATGGGAAGTAGAAAGTAGAAAAAGACAAGATCTCCTGAGTAAATTGGGAGCATAGGGACCTTGGGGGAGGGTTGAAGGAGGGAGGAGAGTGGCAGGGAGGGGAGAAGAGAAAAATGTAGCGCTCAATAAATATCATGGAAAAAAAGAAAAGAAAAAAATTATATATGTGTGGCTATACGCCTTCTTAAAAACACTCCCCATGTCCTTATCTCCTTCCTCCCCAGTCTCGATCCCATGGCCAGCCAAAATCACTTCCGTACGCTTCTCTCAATTCTCTTGTCCCCACTTTGGCCTCAGCGTTCTCCTTTGACTAGACAAGAACTTCTGTTAAATTCATTCCTTCACCAACTGAATAGTGGCTGTAGAGAAACCGAGAGCCTTCCTTACCAATGGACCCAGTTTCCATGAGCTCCGGCCCTGTGTGGGCATCACAGTGCGTTTCTTCAGCTCATCCTCCAGGTAGAACCACAGCCAGCAATAGGGTGTCACTAAAACTAAAAGCCATTATCCTTAGCAATCCTGCCCAGGAAGTAGTGGCTAACGTGAAATTCTAGCAGCTGTGGCCAATCTAGTTCTGAGACAGAGGCCTTTTCCAAGACCCTCTTACCACCCAGGTAAGGAACAGCCCAGAATCTCCAGACGGCTACCTACCATTGTGGGTATGGACCAAAATCTCCAAAGCCAGAATTTTCTCTTTCTTCTGGTCTATTGGGCAAAGAGAAGAGACATTGGCTATGAAAATACCCAGGGTTGATGAAAGAAATCTCATGCTGAATTGGTCTACAAAGAAACCAGAGACTTTGGGAATTATTAACCAGATGGACACACGTGGACTAAGAGGTCCTTTTACGCCCAAAACTTCTTCCCGACTTTGGACCCAGATGTCTCAGAATGGGTCTACTCATTACCAACTCTACTATCCAAATGTCAGTTGGATGCCTTGCAAAACAGTTTAAAGATGCTGAGGGAAAAGACAAGATCTCTTGAGTAAATTGGGAGTGTGGGGGCAGGGGAGAGAGTAGAAGGGGAGAGGGGAGGAAGGAGGGGAGTGGGAAATGTATAGCTTCATAAAAACAAACAAAAAAGATGCTGAGGGGTTTGGGGTTTGTTTTGTGTCGAGACGAGATCTTTTTTCTTTTCTTTCTTTTTGTTGTTTGTGAGACAGGGTCTTTCTTGCTGTGTCACCAAGGCTGTCCTGGAACTCAACATAACCAAAGTTGGCCTCAAGTTTCCTCTCCTGCCTCAGCCTCCCCAGTCCTGGGGTTACAGGCGTGTGCTGTAGGAATTATTGTTGTTTACTCTTTGGCTTTTTAGTGGTTCCCACCACCCAGCTCCCAAACAAATCACACACGAAGGCTTATTCTTTCTTGTGAATGTCCAGCCTTAGCTTAGCTTGTTTCTAGCCAGGTTTTTTCTTAAATTATTCTATCTTTTGCCTCTGGGATGTTATCTTTCTCTATTTCTGTATATCTTTTCTTTCCCCCTTATTTTGTGTCTGGCTGTGTGGCTGGGGGGCTGGCCCCTAGCGTCCTCCTCTCCTCCCTTTCTCACTCCTTCCTCCGTACCACTTCCTGTCAGCTAGTTGCTGACTCAGCCTCCTGACCACAGGTTAATTTTATTTAATCAAACAAATCTAACATGTCTTTGCATCGTTAAACAAATATTTCACAGCATAAACAAATGTAACACATCTTAAATTAATATTCCACAACAGTGTGCCACCGTGCTTAGCCCAAAATCGAATTTTTAAAAACATATAATGTTATCTAAGTTATAAAATAAGAGACAGTCAATATTGGCAGTTCCTTTAACAAATACCATTGGGCAGTCATTATATACTAAAACACTGGCCTGGGTGTGAGGGGTCCAGTAGAGAAGACAAGAAGTCTTTTCAAGGAGCTTGTACATTTTTCCTTGGGGGAGACAGACAATAAACATAAAAGTCAAAGGGTGGACAAGATGGCTCAGCAGATAAAAGCACTTGCAGAACAAACCTGATAACCTGTGTTTGGATCTCTGGATCCCACAGTGGGAGGAGAAAACCAAATCCTGGAAGTTGTCTTGTGACCAACATATTCATCATGGCACATGTGTGCCCACACTCACACCACTCACAATAATAATAGTAGTAGTAGTAGTAATAATAATAACAGCAATAATAAATATAAAGCAGTAGCACACAGCACACAAGGTAAAGAAAGAGATGGGAGACTACTGCTTGCGATTGAAAAGGAATAGAATAGGAAGACACTCTTACAGCAGGTGTGTTTTAATACCAGCACTTGGAAGGCTAAGGCAGGTGGAAATCTGTGAGTTAAAGGCCAGCCTGGTCTCTGTAGTGAATTCAAGGTCAGCCAAAGCTACGTAGTAAGATCCTATCTTAAAAAAATATATACAATGGGGCTGGAGAGATGGCTCAGTGGTTAAGAGCACTGACTGCTATTCCAGAGGACCTGGGTTCAATTCCCAGCACCCACATGGCAGCTCACAACTGTCTGAAGATCCAGTTGCAGGGGATCTGACACCTTCATACCAATGCACATAAAATAAAAAGTTAAATAAACCATAAAAAATATTAAAAAAATATATACAACTGAGAGACCTGGCTACAGCAGAACCTGGAAAGAGCCTTCTAGCAGAATGGCCAAGCAAGGCTTGCTAGGCAGTAACAAGCCTGGTGTATTCAAGGAAGGTGGCAGAGCAAAACAAGGGCAAGACCAGCTCCTAGAGTGGGAAAGGCCTCAAAGGCTCTCTTTGCGGCCCAGTGGGCAGCAGGTTTGTATTTGGGGGCAGGTTTGTTTTGGAGAGATCACAACAGTGTGAGGAATGTGTTATAGGGTCTCAAAGTGGAGCACAACGCTGGCTGGGAGAAGACTCCAGGCATTCAGGGAAGAGCAGAGCATGGCTTGGACTAACTGCAGAAGGAGGACGGTGAGAATAGCTACCCGCGAAGGCAGGGCACAGGGGTGCTCCTAAACAGCCCTGCGTGTCCTGTCCTGACTCCTCAGACAGATTTTCTTTTCAGTACTCGCCTTGTCAATTGCTCAAACCAAGGGGTGAATCTAGATCACTCTAGATCTTCCCCTTCCTCCAGAAGTTGGCTGTGGAATGGGCTTGTGAGACATGAGGATGTCTACTAATGTGTACCTCCCCACCTCTTCCCTTTCCATTTTTCTTGTAGAGGGTTTGCTTTTCATCTTTGAATGAAAAGAGCTGTAAGAAACCTTTCTCCTTCCCTGCCTTAATACAGTGTCATATGAGGCCAGGATACTTGGAGCTGCGGCAGCCATTTTGTGATCATGTGGGAAGAGGGTGCCAGAGGAGAAAGCTGGTGATACTGGAGTTATTGGTGACACCATTGAGTTAACCCTGGATCGGCCCTACTCTGACTTCTAACAGGGTAATGGATATCTGCATTGTTTAAGCCTTAATTAGACATGCATTCCAATATTTGCAGCCCCCTCAAAAATTCTAATGGAAGAGCAGGAAGGAAGCAGGGCGGTGGTGGCACATGCCTTTAATCCCAGCACTCGGGAGGCAGAGGCAGGCGGATCTCTGAGTTCGAGACCAGCCTGGTCTACAGAGCAAGTTCCAGGACAGGCTCCAAAGCCACAGAGAAACCCTGTCTCGAAAAACCAAAAAAAAGAGCAGGAAGGAAAGCCAGGTATGGTGGCAAACACCTATATTCCCAGACACCCTATCTCACAAAAAAGAGAGACAAAAAGAGACAGCCAGAGATGGAGGGGGGAGTAATGTTTTTTTCTTCACCATTGTGTGAGCATGCAATGTAATTCTATTCTTTCTGTAAACCCCTAGAAATACTACAATACTTATTTTAAATATTTATTTATTTATTATGTATACAATATTCTGTCTGTGTGTATGTCTGCAGGCCAGAAGAGGGCACCAGACCTCATTACAGATGGTTGTGAGCCACCATGTGGTTGCGGGGAATTGAACTCAGGACCTTTGGAAGAGCAGGCAATGCTCTAAACCACTAAGCCATCTCTCCAGCCCCCATGTTACAATACTTATACAGCAAACATTCAACAGTCCCAAAATATAAATAATATAGTGAAAATCCTAGCTGGTTGTGATGGTACACACCTGGAATACTGGTACTCGGGAGGCTGAGGCTGGAGGATCATGAGTTCAAGGTCAGTCTGGGCTACACAAGGAGATCCTGTCTCCTCCTCACACAATAATAATAACAATAACAATGTACATAGGTCATAGAGTAACATAGTCAAAGGCTCCAGGGATTGGAAAGTGGTTATGAGGGTAGGTGTTATTTTGCCTACCACAGTTGTTAAATGTGAACACAGGTCTGGAAAGAATTCCCAGCACTAAGGTAGATTTGACACCTGGGATTTCATATGATTGCAGAAAAGCATTAGCAGAGGAGACAGGTCTCATTTGTAAGGCTGACCCTCATCTGGAGCCTGGGATTCTGGTTCTCAGTGTTCACAGTCAACAGTGGGTGAGTATGGATAGATCGCTGTACATAGACTGCATAAGCAATATGGTTTGTGCCAATTACCAAAATCTTAGGATCATAGTGGAAAGTGAGTAAGTGCTAGGCAGAGGTGCTTAAGGGGCAAGCCTCTGGGAAAGTCTCAGCTACTGAGGCTCCAGTGGGTTTCCATGGTTACTGCATCCCTGAAGCTTGGGACGAAACCTGACTGAGTCAAGTGAATGAAGACAGACAGACACATAAATAGAAAAGCTAGGGTCAGGTAGACTGTGAACACTCTGATGGAGACCCACTATTGAAAAACTAGAACCTTAGCACATTTACTATGTATAGCATGGGTAGAGGAGATAGTCTCTGTAAGGGAGCACTCTCAACTTATAAGCATCCAGTGAAGCTGTGGTTGCTAGTTTGTGCATACACTGATCAATGGTTCATGAGCATTTATGCTTGCACCAGAGGAAAGTTTTGCCATTCTGAGCCTGACTGAAGGAGGTTTTGGCGCTTTCCCATGGGTCTAGGGTGTTGGTTCTTGACATGGTTGTACCCACGACAGAAATACACATGCACTCAGGGTGTCGCTCACTCCTTACATGCTCACTCGGGACTGCATTGGCTCCCCACACATGAACAGAAACATTGCAGGGAAATGTTAATGGTCTTTATGTTGAAGGAAGAGCCGGGTGGTGGTGACGCACGCCTTTAATCCCAGCACTCGGGAGGCAGAGGCAGGTGGATCTCTGTGAATTCGAGGCCAGCCTGGTCTACAAGAGCTAGTTCCAGGACTGGCTCCAAAGCCACAGAAAAACCCTGTCTCGAAAAACCAAAAAAAAAAAAAAAAAGAAGAAGAAGAAGAAAAAGGAGGAGGAGGAGGAGGAAGATGCTGTGCATGAACCCTGAGTGTAGAAAGCAAGCATAGACTTCCCCAGACTCCACCTGTGTCTGTCCCCTTCTGACCCAGTTGCCCATCATTATGACATAACTGCTATCAGTTAGCCATGAGCACAATTATTGAAAAATCTGTGAGCCCTAGGGACTCTTCTAACATGAAGGGCACTACAACCCAAAAATCCTTATCTTTTCATATGCTAACACCATGAAGTCTAAATAAAACCTTTCTCCTTTTGTTTGCTTGCTTTCTGCAGTACTGGGGACCAAACCTAGGGCCTTGCACATGCTAAGCGAGCACTCTACCACTAGGCTATAGTCCCAGCAGAATGAAATATTCCTGAGAGGGACTTTGGCATCTCAACTGTTCAGTTGCAACTCCCTTAGGGCCCCACCCATCTCTGAAGGGTACACAAACAGTTCATTGAATGAATGCATGCTTAGCAAATGTTCCAAGTACCCATGCTAAGAACCAGGGACTCCAAAAACGAACAAACAAACTAAAAAACCGAATGATGCAACATAGCCTTTACCTTCAGGGATGTAAGACAGACAGGTTCACAAACAACTAAGACAAGTGTGTATAGAAGCTGTGAGAATTGTGGTGGTTCCTTATACACTGTTCTGCTGAGTGTGCACACAGGCCTGCACCTGTCTGGCACTCACAACTGAAATGGTTAACTCAATTTTTTACAAATGAAGAGTTGCATCCAAAGGTCAAACAAGTTTAGAGTTTTGCCTGATAACTCGGATCTTTTATAGCCCTTCTGCTCTGTGGGCACACAGGAAACGAGAAGGGCTGCAAAGTGGTCACTGTGTCCTGAGATCATCAAGGCTCTTTCCTCTGACCAGGCCACGACTCATGTTTGGAAATAGCCTAATGCCCTTGTTCGTTTTCATTTTATGAATGAGTGCTCCCTACCCCTCCACCCCACCCCCAGCCCGGTGCTAGGGATTGAACCCAGGACTTCACAAATGATGGACAAGCATGCTACCAACTGAACTACACCTTCAGCCTCTCCTGGTGAACCTTAATTCTTCTAACCAGATGGCAAGAACTGTGAAGAGAGAGTTTGTCAAATTTATTGTATTCTTTTCTATGTTTTCTCTAAGTCAAATGCCGTTTGCTACTCTGTTAAAAGAAAGTTACCATCGCTGTTTATTTTGTGGCATTGCGTTAAGTTGTCAAACAGCCCGGTCCCTAAGAAGAGGAAGAAAGGCCCGGTGAATCTTTTCAAAGTAACAACGAGCCTGGGAGTCAGGTTTCTTAAGGTCATTACAACCAGTACCTGGGCGCTGCCTGATGGATTTTCTCGGTGAGAATAATGTTAAGTCTAAGAAAGCAGAAAGAACTTTAAGAAAGGCCTGTCCTCGTACAAAATGAAAAATGAGACGTTAAAAGGAGGAATCTCTTCGGCTGTTTAACGCCAAGAACTCAGTGAAGCCAAGTCATTTGCCCAAGGTTGCAAAGGGCCGCCGGTCTTCTGTTCTGGGAGCTCTGGGTTCTGTGCTCCACCGCAGCAGGCAGGCGGTCGTGCCGAGAGCTCACTAATAGTGACGACGCTGATGACGGAGCCACTGACCGGCGGGTGGCCGGTGAGAGGTGACAGATTCTCACGTCGGCCCTCACAGATTGGCCGCGAGACGTGGCGCTGCCGCAGAGTTTACTGGAGTGGCAGGCACCCTGGGGCTCAGGCTCTGTAGCTCTCGGTCCTCGGCCTCCCACACGTGTGGGCGAAAGCCTGCCATCTCGGCCGGGGACCAGCAGGAGGCGGTCTGCTGTAAGGGGGTCTCGGGCAACCAGCCCCAGCAACCCAGCCCGCCCGAAGCTCTCGGAAGGCGACACTGGGAGGACAGCGGAGAAGGCCAAGATCAGCCGCTTCTGAAAGATTGTTTGAACCTCATCCGCCCTAAATCGGAACACCTGCACCATGGGCGTCCGCTTGACGCAGGTGCAGTTGAGACACGCCCTGTCACCGCACCCTGCGTCCCTGCTTCGGACCTTCGGAATCCGGGGCGTCGGCTCAGAACTAGGAACGAAAATGGGCCGCTGCTTCTAACCCAAACCCGACAGGTGAGGGAATCCGGCTCGACAGGGGGAGGGGATCAGACTAGGCTTCAAAGATCGTGGCCACCTACCCTGACGGGGGTGTGGTCTTTAGACCACCCCGCCCCATGGTGGGCGGACTGAGCGCGCGGGTCCCGCCTCCTGCTTATAAGAGTGGTGCGGCACTGCAGCTCCGCAGATCTCACCGAGACCCGTGACCCCGACTCTACGTGAGACGCACATCCCAGACTCATCATGGTGAGTGAGGCCCCACCGGGATCTCTCTGGTCCTGTAAATGCCCCGCTCCTTTGGGAGAACTCCCAATAGAGATGCTGGGAGCCCTTCACTTAGCATTCCGAGTCTCCGGGAGATGCAAGAGTTTTGCACTCCCCCCCAACACCCCTCCTGATGACTTTGGCCTAGTGTGTTGTCCACCTTCTTCAGAGTCTGGGGACCGGGGGAGGATGCTTCACTAGCAAAGAGGACCCCTGCTGTAGTGCCCTCCTGCCGTACTAAGCGTCTTGTACCCCAACCCTCCTGAGAGGAGTCACGCGGTCCTGCGCCCAGTCCTCTCCTCGGGCGGCGGAAGACCTGCTTGGCTGCCCCCACCACCCACCTCTATTCCCTGAGTCCCTGGAACTGACCGAACACGTGCTTGGCGCCGGTTGGTAGAAGGGGTTACTTAGTACCGCACCCCGTCTTCCTCTTTGTGCCTCCTTCCCCCTTACACCCCCATACGTGACTCAGCACCCCCTTCTGAGCCAGGAGAGGTGGCGGGAATGGGGTTTGGCCTCGGGAGGCCAGCGGGCCCCTCCTACGGGAGCGCGGGTGCTCGAAGGACGGGCAGAGACAGCTGGCGCTGATCGACAGCCCCGGCCGAGGCCAGGTTGGCGGGGGAGGGGAAAGAGGTGTATGTAGGGGGTTGTATTTATAGCCCCGGAGCGGGGGCAGAAACCCAATCCGGGCTTTCGGCTGGGAAGTAACTGGAAAGACTCCAGTAGGAGAGCAAGACGTAAGACGTAGCGCCCAGGTACAGATGGCTCTCCCTTGCCTGGTGCGTGAGGCAAGGCCGGTTTCCTCAGGGGCCTTCTAGCAGGTTCCGCTTCCTTTTCTGGGTACTTAGAAATTGCAAACACCCCCACCCCCACCCCAGCCATTTGGTTGTAGGAAGGGTGCTGCAGGGGTTAAATTATGGACTGCTTGACCGAAGCCTCGGGGCTGTCTGCACCAGTATACCTGTATTGCCTGTACCTGCCGTCAGCGCTTACCCGCATTATTGCTGCTATTTCCGTGCGGGCTGAGGAGGTGGTGAAGCCATGCAGAGTGTGGGGGTGGAGGTGGGGAGAGGAGCCAGATGGAATTGATTCCCCAAGGCCAGATGGGATTTAAAGGTGGTGGGGGTTACCGCATCCTGATGGCCGAAATGGTCAGTTGATACCAGATGGAAGGTTGAGACACTTCTTTGCCCACAGGAAAGAAGGGCAGAGGGTTGTGAGAAATTTTAGTTCATTTTCAAGACAAAGGTTAACCAAATAGGAGGGTGCTGGCTGTAAACTGTAAAACATATTTTTGGAGCTGCATGAACTGGAAGCAGCTGGAAAGCCTCTGTGTGTGTCTCTCTCTCTCTCTCTCTCTCTCTCTCACACACACACACACACACACACACACACACACACACACACACACACACACACACACGCTGCAGCCCTGCCTGTCGTGTGTGCATGCCCTCTCTGTCCTCTCTGGGTGTCCTGTGGATGGAACAGGATTATACAGCTCTCACTTGATAAATTCTCTACCGAGAACTAGGCTAAGGGGTTGGTCTCCCCTGCTGGACGCCTCCAATCTGGGGAGTCCTGTGCTGAGGAGACTGGAGAGGCTGCCAGCTGCTTCTGACCTCTGTCAGCTCCAACCTCACTTACCGTACTTTTACTGAGTAACCTTAGCTAATAGGTGACTGGGTGGGAAAGACCCTTCTGAAGTGAGGAGTTGTGGATGTGGCGCTTACACTGTGACCTTCTCTGTATCCCTCAGCGTGAGTGCATTTCAGTCCATGTGGGGCAGGCAGGTGTCCAGATGGGCAATGCCTGCTGGGAGCTCTACTGTCTGGAGCATGGGATTCAGCCTGATGGGCAGATGCCCAGCGATAAGACCATTGGTGGAGGGGATGACTCCTTCACCACCTTCTTCTGTGAAACTGGAGCCGGAAAGCATGTGCCTCGGGCAGTCTTTGTGGATCTGGAGCCAACTGTAATTGGTGAGCAGGGGGGTGCACTTCTGAGGAAGGCTGAAAGTGTCTCTTGAAGAGTGTCTAGACTGGGTTTTTGTGATCTTGAAGCCCCTTGACTTTATTTGATGATGAAGACGGATGCTGACCCCAGGCTGGCAGAAGGACAAGCTAGTTTTTGCATGTATCTGGCTTTAGCTGCCACTCTGAGGGTGGGGAGAAGGAGGGTCTCTGCTGAGCACAGCCTGTGGTTTTTGCCTCAGCAATGTGGTGTATGGTCTTTCAGATGAGATCCGAAATGGCCCATACCGCCAGCTCTTCCATCCAGAGCAGCTTATCACTGGGAAAGAAGATGCAGCCAACAACTATGCCCGTGGTCACTACACCATTGGCAAGGAAATTATTGACCCAGTGCTGGACCGGATCCGCAAACTGGTGAGACTATAGCTTGGCAGGGAGGGAACTTTGGACTCAATGTTCAGGAAGTTTTCAGATCCGTTTCCAGGATCATCTCTAGCTGTATGCGTTTTAGAATTTGATGCTGTTTAGGGGGTCATTCAGTCTTTGCCCTAACTTCTGAGATACTTTAGGCTTCATAAAACTAGAAGAAAATTTCTTGGGCCTCTCCCCTACCTATATTGCTTTTTCTTCCTTGCCTTTCAGTCTGATCAGTGCACAGGACTTCAGGGCTTCCTAGTATTTCACAGTTTTGGAGGGGGCACCGGCTCTGGCTTCACCTCCCTGCTGATGGAGCGGCTTTCTGTTGACTATGGCAAGAAATCCAAGCTGGAGTTCTCCATCTACCCAGCTCCACAAGTGTCCACAGCTGTGGTAGAGCCCTATAACTCCATCCTGACCACCCATACCACCTTGGAGCACTCAGACTGTGCCTTCATGGTGGACAACGAGGCTATCTATGACATCTGCCGCCGTAACCTGGATATCGAGCGTCCAACCTATACTAACCTCAACCGGCTCATCAGCCAAATTGTCTCCTCCATCACAGCTTCCTTGCGCTTTGATGGGGCCCTCAATGTGGACCTGACAGAGTTCCAGACCAACCTGGTACCCTACCCTCGCATCCACTTCCCCCTGGCCACCTATGCACCCGTCATCTCTGCAGAGAAGGCCTACCATGAGCAGCTGTCAGTGGCAGAGATCACCAATGCCTGCTTCGAGCCTGCCAACCAGATGGTGAAGTGTGACCCTCGGCATGGCAAGTACATGGCCTGCTGCCTGCTGTACCGTGGAGATGTGGTGCCCAAGGATGTGAACGCCGCTATCGCTGCCATCAAGACCAAGCGCAGCATCCAGTTTGTGGACTGGTGCCCCACAGGTTTCAAGGTTGGTATCAACTACCAGCCACCTACTGTGGTGCCTGGGGGTGACCTGGCCAAGGTGCAGCGTGCAGTGTGCATGTTGAGCAACACAACTGCCATTGCTGAGGCCTGGGCCCGCCTGGACCACAAGTTTGACTTGATGTACGCCAAGAGGGCTTTTGTACACTGGTATGTGGGTGAGGGCATGGAGGAGGGTGAGTTCTCTGAGGCTCGAGAGGATATGGCTGCCCTGGAAAAGGATTATGAGGAAGTAGGCATCGACTCCTATGAGGACGAGGATGAGGGAGAAGAATAGACAGCCACTTGGAGCCTCTTTTCATTGTGTTTATTGCAAAATCCTTTCGAAATAAAGTCTCCTTGGCGCGGTTTCTTGTCCCCTTTGTGACTGCATGAGCTTCTGCTGTGGCTGCTACTTCCCGCTATTTGCCGCCAGCCCTTGACCCTTACATGGCTCAAGGTAAGCCCCGTATTGAGACCCAGAAAGTATGAATCTAAGGACATTGATGTTAGGTCCTACGGACACCCAGTATAGGAAAGAAAAAGAGGACCAAATCCTGGACCTGTCTGTCTAGCTACAAACTATTGCAAGATCCAAGTCTTCACTTTTCCAAACAGGAAATGACGTCTGGTAGTTTGTGTTGGATGGTTGGACTGCTTTTGCTCTTGCTGCCGCTTCACTCAACAGCTTTAGAAGCAAGGCTTGGCCCAAGCTTTGTTGTACACTGAGGGTTTGGGAATGGGGGCTGGGCAGGCCCAAAGTTCCTGGGCATAAAGCCACCTCACAGACTGGGGGATGGGCGGGAACAAGGGCGATCTCCTGGTGGTTTGCGCTGTTCACCTCCAGCAGCTTCGCACAGCTTGCTGTCTGCCTTCTGGGGTGGAGCTACACTATTAAAAGTCAGGCCGTCTCCCTTCTGTTTGTGTTCTTTTGGCCTCAGCCTCTGCTCAGGGTGGAAGCCTGCCTGGTCCCTAGGGAAAAATTACACTTCACTAATAGGCACCCTAGGACTCAGGTTGACGTCAGCATATAGGGGTGGGCATGGCTTGGGAGAGGAAGCTTCAAAATCTCCAGAAGAGCCAACCCTGCCCTTGCCCTTCCCTCCCTGGTGATTCAGGGACGCAGTGCCCTTCCCTGAGGAACTGGTTTAAAGCCCAGCTAAGGCAGGGTGCCTGTTTACTCAGCAAACGGGGCAGGAAGTGCCTGCTGGATACTGCCACAGGCCACTAGCCTCATCAATTATTAACTATGTATGAGCTAGAATAGTCAGGGAGACTGGAAAAAATGGATACCAGTGCCACTCCCTTGTCCTCAGCTGAGGAAAGGAGACCTGGTGTGCTTCCAGCCAGAGGTCATGAACTTGGCAAACCTGCCAGGCTGGGCTGGTCTAAGCTACCCACCTCTGGAATGAATGGCAGAACTAGTTGAGTGTGCTTTCAAGGGGACCCTGGTCCCGCTTCTTGGCACAGGCAGAAACCAGCTCAAGCAGAGATTCTTCTGGTTTTGACTAAGGCGAACTTAAAGATCCCTCTGCTGCCAGAGCAGCCAAATCTCAAGAAGCACATCTGCCTTGACCATCACACCAGTCCCCTTCCCAGGCTATTCCCTTGGAAATGGCAACCAGACAGTTCATTGCTCCTTCCCTCCAGACACATTGACCTAAAAGACACATGGTCTTTTCACTTTATTCTGTTTATGTATTCTCCTGCCCCCAGATTTGGAGGCATAACATGATGTGTGCCCAGCAGTTCAGCTTTGAGCCCTATTTTGTTTCAGTTTCCCCCAACTCACCCTAGGCTCCTTGCCCAGGTATTGGGATCAGAGAGCAGAACACACAAGGGCCCACCATCCTCGCCCGTAGCTGTAAAAGCCATCCTCGGTAGAATGGAAGGAGTTCCAGTGAGATGAAGCCTTCAAGGTTGTCTTCCCAACATGCCCGGTTCATCAGATTTGGGTGGTGTGCTGGCCAGGAGCCGGTGGCTGCAATGCCTCCAACTGACTGAGGAGGACAGGAATGTGAGGGCGCTGCTGGGGGTCCACAGTCATCAGAGAGGCCAAAAGCTGTCGCAATGCTGAAGAATGCCTGTGGGAGGTGGAGGCAGAGGACTGGAGGACGCCTACAACTGCTAAGATTCCAACTTGGCTGGCTCTAGGCAAGAGTCTACAATGCTTGGTGTCCCTCTTGCTGCTCACCTGGGGCTTTGTGGGATGTTGAGTTCATTCTGCACAGCAAGGGCCACACTGTCACCCTTCTGGAACACCATATCATAAGGGCCTTCCCCAAACATCATGGCATAAAGCACACAGCCTAGGGACTGAGCATAATTTGGTTAGTTACTGGAAAGGGGAAAAATGGTATCCTATTTATTGCTATGGTAAAAGAAGCTAAAAATATGCCAACCTCACCCAGAGGAACTGTGTTAGCAGGAGGCTTCTCCAGCCCCTGCTTAGCTATTGCCTCCAGCCACAGTTCACCCAGTTCAGCCACAGAGATGATACCACTTCCTGAGGACAGTATCAGTGACGGTTCCCAGGAAGGAAGTAAAGAGATATGGAGACATACTGTGGTTCTGGAGATCCATGCAACAGAAACCAAATATCTCCTTCCTTTTCCTCCATAGCAGTATAGAGCCACACCCTTCTCCCAGGTTCCCAGCCACACGCTCCTCACCCAGACATCAGTCCGCTCATCGATGACACAGTGGCTCTGCACAGAAAAAAGCTCAGGTGCCCGGTAGGAGATGGTGCACCGCTGGGCCGCCCAGTCCTGGAACAACAGTGCACCCAGAGCTCAAAAGTGGAGCACAAGCCATATCATGTGACCCAATTGGTGCAAGCATCAGAATGAGTTGGGGATGGGAAGGAGATGGCCAAAGAACCTGGAGATTCTCTTACCTGTAGAGTTAAGGCCTGGCGTGAGCCCTCCACCTGGATGCACGCTTGATTCATAGAACCCAAGTCCATTAAAACTGGCTGCCCCTCATCACCAAGCAAAATATTGGTGGGCTTCAGGTCCCTGGAGGGAAGGGAAAATGAGCCAAGGATATCTGGGATGG